>ML675617.1:2799301-2880490 GCA_007922155.1 Mesoclemmys tuberculata | reverse complement strand
GTGTGTGTGTGTGTGTGTGTGTGTGTGTGTGTGTGTGTGTGTGTGTGTGAGGAAGCATGTGTTTTAAGCAATTGCATTTTCAAACTATTTTCTGTATTCATAATAAACATGGCATACTGCCTTATCCCCCCTGAAAAAGATCCTGCTGTTTATTTCATAAGTGTAACAGCTATACACTTTTATCTTTGTTCAGTGCACAAAGAAGCAGATTCATAAAAGAGATCAAGATGTTACCTAAAGAGTGGTTGGTTTTGCTTAAAGAGATCCTGTGAATTTGATCATGATTTATAAATGCCTTTAACTGTATGCCTTGTATTTACAGCATATAGAATGGACTGGATACTCTAAAGAAATGGCAATCTGGTCTAAAATGCTTAATATAATTGAATTTATTTTAAATATATATTTATTGATTTTCAGTTCAAAATATATAAACAGCTAAGATCATACATGAATTTAATATAAAAAATAAAACAAACAGCAAAACACTCCAGGTTCAAATCCCTCTTCTAATCAAATTCAACAGTCACAGTGAGAGGAAACCTAGAATAACTCCTATTTCTACTAAAGACGCTGCACCGTTTTCCTGTATGACATCCAGAACCATGGAGGCTCAATTCCCAGTTATGGAAAGGCTCCATGACAGGCCCTGGAAGGATAGAGAATCCTTACAGTGGCAGTGAAGGACGGTGCTGATCACACTAAGCCTCCTTTAATGAGCAGGTGAGTGTGGAGTGTTAATGAAATTAAGAATCAGGCCTTTAACATGGCAAAAGAGAGGATCCTAAGTTCTTTGTCAACAAAAGCATCCAATAAGGGCCTAATCATTTATATCAATGCTTTTAGATCAGGCTCTAATTTCTCTATTTGCACCATGAATCAGTGACTATAATGTCTCTCATATAATGTCTCAAGATGGTGATTTCTTTTCATTCCATTCCTTTTGTAGTAGTATGCACTGCCCAGAATATTATTTTCCTACTAGAAGTTACTACTCCTATGTTTAGTCACAAATACAATAAGTATCAGTTTTGGAGAATACCCCTCAACTCACAAGCAGGTTGAATTGTTCAGTCCGTGCCTACATATTTCTCTGAGGATTAAGCCACACATTTTTCATATCTGTACATCGAAGCCTAATTTCTGCATTATAAAGAATTATTATAGAACATAAAGTATTTTAATTGTGCCTTTTTCTTCCCCACTCTCCCAAAATCAACATACATTAGAGGAAAACCACTGTTGTAGGCAAATGTTTTATCACTTCATATTATGAAAATTCAGAAAAACTGAGAAGTAAAACTAAATCCCAATAATCAATCTCTAAAAATGGCCATTGCCCTGTCTACTGCTGTAAAGAGGCAAATATATAATTTTTCTTCCCTTGTATAAGCTTAATGGCTCTATTTTCAAATTTTCTTCTACCGTCTATAGAAGTAGAACAAACAACATTTTATACAGAAAACTAATGCAGCAATGCAAGTAGCTGTGCCTGTTTCTCCACACACCAATAAAATGTTATGATCATTAACCATAAACAATAATTATCAACAATAAACCTGTAATGATAATCCTAAAAAGAATAGAGCATTATGAAGACCAACAAATATGAAGCAATTGTATGCTGAATTTTACATTTAAGAGGATTCATTACCTCATTGCAGTACAGTAAATGATAAACACTGATAACATTTTAATTACAACTGTTTAAAAATTGTTCTCTCTAGCTCAGCATGTTTCTTTGGACTTTTTCTGCAAACTTAAGATCTCTTCTCCAAATGTTATTCTTTTCTTGCCTAAACCTTTAATGCAAATTATGTTGTGATAAAAGATTTGCAAGTGAAGCAAAATGGGTCCATTTTTAGCATTTCACCAATTTTGCAACAAGGCAAAACTATGATTAACAACCCTTTTCACTGTAGCAATTTTGTCCATTTTTCACCATAAATAAACAATTTCCATTCCTGGAAATTACTTTTTACTTTTCTCTTTCAATATATAAAATATGTTAACCAGATGTGGGAACGGTGATTGTTCTTGTTGTAATATGTTTTCACTAGTCAGTTATTACCCTGGCAATCTGTATAGCTGACACTCATAACAATTGTTGCTACTGGACACTTTGTGATCAGTGTGCATACCAGTGAGAATGCCAGATTTGCAGATCAATAAGGTTTAATGTGCAAGTTTTTCTAAATATACTAGTTAAATATAAACCTAAAATTAACTACAATATATCATACTCACTAAGCCTGGAGAACTAAGCAGTCACTCATAAGCTGTATACAGGAACGGCTTTTTTCAGGGGCCCCGCAAGGGAATCAGTGATCCGACCAACAGCACCTCCCGCGGAGTCAGGTGTTGATGGAGCACACTCCTTGGTGTAAGTAGTGACTTCTTATACCCTTCCATAAACAACTTTCACCTAATTACTTCTCTACTCATTATCATATATGTTAATTACCTACATTGGGTTTTCACCCTTCACTACATTCCATACTCACCATGATAATTGGGGTCATCAAAACAACATCTGGTGATAAGAGGGGCAGTGTAAAAGTATGCCCCTTGGCAATAGAACAGGGTACCCACAGACATTCAAGGATAACTTGTTGTTCCCATCACCATTATATATGTACAGCTGTAAACATACAGTATCTATATTTTGTCTCAATATGTGCTGTGATGTGCAGAAACTGAGACATCTACAAGGTTACTATGTAGTCCTATTCATCTCTGCCAACTGGAAGATGTCATGCTACAGGGTCAGAATAGCCAAGAAATCAACTGAAGTTATGCTAGGCCTGTGGGACAGTGGTCAAGCAACTCAAATTGTAGTGGGCCTCCAACAACAATCATTCTGATTCAGCAAGGTATTTAAACACTTGACACACATGAGGAGCCCTATTTCAGGGCAGGGTCCTACTCCTGTCTCTTTTCAAGTTACAAGCAGTTTAGAGACCTTCTTCTGGTATGCACTTGAGTTGGTTTATTTCACAGCGTTCTCTCCACCACCTTTACAGACTCATGCAGCCCCATATTTACAGTCAGATGCAATCCTCAATCCCTTTGGCCAAGAAAGACAGAAGGGATCATCTCCCTGGGAGATCACTCTAAAAGTCTCCTCCCATTGCACTTCTTTCTGTATCTTTTCTACTTTCCGCCTAATGGGCCAATGAACCTCTTAGCTCTCCTCAACCCATCCCAATCCATCAATTAGGCACACCTCAACTTACTCAGGCCTATTCCAGGACAACTAATCGGATTTGCAGTGACAAGGTCAGCTGCTGTTGCCCAGCACTCTTCACAAACCTCATTAACCTCAAGGACTTTCATGTGTGATAGTTACACATAGATTTAAGTCCCTTGCTGAGTCAGGGCTAAAGAGAAGTTAGAGTGGGAGAGAAATTAAGTGAACATCTCATGAAGTTTCCATGAGAAATTTGTTTAAGAAGTATGCATTCAGAAATACCTACAGTGTTCACTCCTTTCTTGTTCTCCATATTGAGCCTGCATTCTGAATGCTTACTCAACTGTGTAGTCCTTAATCTCTGAAGTGGTCCCTTTGAGACTATTCCCACGATTCTGAGTTTTTTCCAGAATCTGGGCCATTGTTCAAAAAGAGTCATGTTATTTTGCAGGAGCGAAAAACAAAACTGAACCATGAACATGTTTGCCTGTGGTTTAATTGTTTTTAATACAAGAAATCCTCTAAACCTACTGTAAAACTGTCAAAGGGAATGGACTCCAGTGCAGGATGAAACATCTCAGAGACTATCCTAGAGAAATTGTGGAAGCATCATTCTCTCATCTTCCCCTGGCTTCATCAAAATGCTGGGAACATGGTGCCGATCCTACAAAACACTAACATTAAGCATGTCCCATTGCTAGTGAACAGAGAAAATGTCTTAATCATATGGCAGAATTTTTTTTAGCTCTTTAAAGGAAATCCTAGCAACTGATTGGATCTTCCTGCTACTTTGGATCAAATCTCCTTACTTTGCTCAAGCAAGTAGCTCAAGTGACATCACTGTGCTGTGCCTTTCAGGGCCTATGGTAGGGTCCTTGGTATCTGTATCTGATGCTTGTAGATCCCTTTTGCATGACCCTACTCCCTTTACCTAGCATACAGGGAATGGAACAAGGGTGAGAATCTCACCCATTTGGACTATAGTACCTGAAAGGCACTATAAACTAGTGAAGAAACTTAGAAAAGATTAGCTTTGAAATAATTTGGGGGGGGTTGGGGGTGGAGATTGTTTTGTTTTTTACTTTTACAAGATATCTTGAATGAGTTCATGGAACTGTTTATAGATTCTGTCATGTCACTCTCACAAAACTTGGAAGAAAATACTTGTCTAAGGAAAAATGGAACTGTCTATAATTGATGAAACACCACTTTATTCTTCAATATAGAATGTTATATTTTCTCAAAAAAATAAATTTAATAGATTTTAAAGCTAAAAGATGCCATTATCACCTAGATGGCTCACCTGTGTAACACATAGGCCATAGAAGTTCATCCAGTAATTCCTGCATATAGCTCAACTATTTGTGGCTGAACTAGAACATGCATCTCTTCCAGAAAGGCAGCCAATCTTGATTTAAAGATTCCAAATATTGGAGATAGTATCATATCCCATAGTTGTTTATATGAAACACAGTGTCATCATGACCTAGTTGAATCCTCCCAACAGTATTGAGAAAGATCCAAAATACCACCTTAGATAACTAATATTATTCTGCTAGGCAAGAAGGTGACAAAATTAATAGTCAGCTCTTATATAAAGCATGAATTATAATATGCATAATTCATTTTAGGCAATGTAATTATGGAACAAGGATAGGAAGACAAGTGTTCTGTTATACAAGATTCTTTATTAATTTTATTTGATCTGACACTGGCTCCTCCTAGAATCTTTGCACCTTCTTGTGCAAATAACATGAAAGTTGAAACTATAGAACTTAGATGAACTCAGTAAATCGGTTTTCTTTTATAAGCAGACACAACAGGCTAATTTGTCAAGGAAATTCTTACGGTGTTATAGTACTCAGCATACATGTATATGTAAAATTCCAGCAGAGCGAATGGCTGAAACAAGTGTCAAGAAACTCCGTCATCTGCTATACTAATAACCACAAGGCTATACACACCATGCTGAGAAAACATCCATGATGAACAATGTCATTACCTTAACATTTCATATTGGCTTGATGAGCTGTTTATCCCAATTAACACAGAATGAAAATTGCTGGGTAACTAGCACCTTCATTTAGGAAGTCTCTCTGGTGCTCAGCTTATGATGAGAGTTGCAACATACTTTCGGAGGATCACAACATTTAAAAGCAATGTTAAATCACACATGGCAAATACAAATTTAAACTCATCATGTTGTAGTCTTTCGAGAGACACAACTTTATTAAGCTTGTATATGCATTCAGAAGAGGATATGAATAGTTAATGCTACTTCCCATCAGACATAATTTGATTTTTCATTTTGCAAAAGCCTGCCATTTCTCCAGTACATTTGGTTTTTAATGATAAAAATAAGAGTAAGTTTATCCTTTTAGCTTATATGGGCTTGTATCTAATATCCCCTTTCTTGCTGAATACTCAGCCAATGATAGAATCAGACCCAACCAGAATAGCTAATTGTATTGAGCCAGTTACTATCCTGTACCAAAATATATCTCCCTTTTGAAAGTTACCTTAATTTTAAAATAGAATAGAATTGTACAGGTATAATGACTGTCATTTGCAGCTGTAGCATCTTCCAACCAAAAGTGCTTTAAAACTTTGGGACCAGATTGTGACCCTGGATATAACACACACGGAAGTAAGGGGTGTAAGAAACCAGGAAAGGATTGGCTCATCTTACTTTTCCCCTGTAGAAAAGGGAAGCTGGGACCAAATCATGACTCTCAGAATTACAATACAGTCTCTGCTCTTCTTTTCATGCAGTGAATTTATTTGCTCCTGCTCACTTGGGATAGATAGCAAGATGTCAAGCCCTTACTGACTGTATGAATTATCAATAAAAGCCTACTTTTACTGAGCCAGGCAAAGGTTGAGCAGTGCTGTGATGGGTACATCATATGAACCAAATCCACTCTGCTAACGAAGAATAACATGGCTCAAGGGAGGTAAGGTGCATTAGGGTGCATCTTATTGCTTCTCAGAGGTTTAAACATAGGTGAACTGTTCTGGAAGAATACTAGGCATTGCTGGTCAACCTTCTCTCTGTGTTAACTAAATTTTAGGCAGTGAATTTCTCTGGCCTTTTGTAGTAAGTGGTAATGGGAGATATGTTTGGGGGGCGTACATGTGGAGGGTCACAAGGCAGCTTCCTGGAAGCACATCACTGACACTCAGCTACCAAAACAATCTGAGCCTACATGTGGATTTTAGAGCAGTTAGGAAAAACAGGCTGTAAACAGCAAGCTGGTCTCATCCTTAACCATAGTGTGGCTACCAGCTCCCTATAATTCATTCTATCAATGCCTTAACCCTAACCCATGAAATCTTTCATCACCAATATATGTATGCCGTTGATTATATATAATTAATGGTATATATGCTCAAACAGCTCATAAGTAAATCTTGTGGTTAAAGAGTAAGTTCAGTTAAAATGTTGAAAGTGAATTTTCTTCTTAATGTTGTTGATTGAACTGGTTATTTCCATTCTTTTTAATGATTGGGATTTTTAAAAATATTAATGCTATTGTTATGTAGTTTACATAATGTTTATACTATATTACTTCAGTAACTATCAGTTAATCACATTTTAGTGGTGTGATCTAGAAAATATTTTATCATTGGTAAAGAAATTGAAAACTTGTCTCCATTAAAATGCTACAGTAGTAGACTCACCTTCATATATGCATCTGCTTTGCTTTACAGTTTTTGTCTCTATTTGAAGTCTGGGTTCAAAAAAGTCTCAAGCAGGAAGTTGCTTTGTGTGAAGATGAAAAGTATTGATGAATGAGTTCAGCTTCCGTGTTCTTTATAAAAGTGAAATGTAAACAAACAACTATATCAGAGTTCCCTGAAGTCTCCTGGGATTTCATTAAGATGTAGAAAAAGTTAACAGGGAATTGAAAAGCTTACACTGTATCAAAGACAGGCAAAAGTTCTCACCCCAAAATAGTGGTCTAGTGTCCATTTTCTCCACAGCAACATCACTACAAACTGTATTTTTCTAGGATGCATCAATAAGATTGTACAGTAATTTCCACAAATGAATGAATAGGAACCATCACGGAATGTGTCCAAGTCTTGGGTCATTTTCCAGTCTCCCAAATTACATTGACAAGTTTATGGTATGCTCAGATGAGTCTCTCTCCACCACTTTTAATTTGTTCTGCTGGTACATTATCCACTCCAGGAATCTTATTGCTTTTCAGTGTCCACTCCTCATACTTAATTTGTTTGATTGCAGAAAGGTTTATCAGATAAGCTAAACTTCTCACACAGGATCTCCTCTACTCCTTCACTTCTAACTTAGAATTTGTTTTGTTCTTATTATACAGTTCTTGACAATAACTTCTCCAAATGTTGGATAAAATGGTATTCTTCCTGCCAGATAAATCTTTCAAAAGAGCCTTGATGATTTGATAGGCCCTTCTCACCAGAAGGCCATTTACCACAGAAAGCTCTGCATATCAAAGCACTCTTGTTCAAGCCAATCATCTTTTGCCATTTTATTCAGTTAATCTATTTTCTCTTGCAGTTTCATCCATTTTCCTTTCAACTCTTAGCTTCTTTCCTTCCTTGATCACATAATTTAATAATCTTCTCCATGATCCAACATGTCTTCCTTAGGATCTGTTTTCCCAGGAGTTCATCAGTATCTCTAATGTAGCAAGAGAAGTACTCCATCTGATCTACACTACACTTGTGGAGGTCAGAAGCTTGCAGCTTTAGTTCAATAGTCTCCTTGAATTCCACTTGTGTTTCATAGATTTTCAGTGTGTTGATGTTATAACAGGCTTTGGAAGTTTTTCCTTGTCATTTTCTTGCTTAACAGTTCGATCTTTATATGAACTATTAATAAGTTATGATCAAACCTTCTGTTGGCCTTCTTGAAGAATCAACTCCCCATCAGGCCAGAATACCACCTCTTTCAGATAATAAATTGGCTAATCTAGTTGAGCCCACAAATCTTGCAATTTTAAAGTCCCTTGACTTGACTGTTTTTAGTTGAATAAGGTATCCATCAAAACTAACTCATTTTCAGTAAAAAATAAAATAGATGTCAGTCCTCTGTTGTTCGTCTTTCTATAGCCAAGCTTTCCAACACAGCTGCACCATTCTGCTGTAAAATTGGAGATTAAAACTGTCATGTTATGCAGACTCCCTGGGGTATAGCCTAGGAGCTGTGGAACTGCAGGGTATCCTTATCAACTATTCAGCTTGAGATGAGCTCCCTCACTATGCTCTTGCTGATGATATACAGTCTCTCCAGATCCTATTATCACCCAACACAACAACAGGTGGAGCCAATGAATTACTTCAAATGTTCTCCCTGAGCAAACATGGATTCAATCCCCGCCAGTTTGCCCCTACCTCTCCAAGCCCCATGACACTGGAACATACCTTGAGATAATACAGTCTTGGGCTAGACAAAGATTTGTCCAGCATAAACTCATTAACAAGTCTGCTTCCTCCTTCCTGTGAGGAAAGTAAGCTTTTGTTACAGATTGCCCAAACATTTTGCTCAAAAACACACTGGTTAAGATAAAACATTAAACAAATTTATTAACTTCAGAAAAATAGATTTTAAGCGATTATAAATTGTAGGCTTAAGAGATCAAAAGAAGTTACCAAAGAAATAAAAACAAGAATGTAATCTAAATTCTAACAGGATTTGAATATAGAATCCCCTGACTGCTGGTAGCAGCAGACATGCAGCTCTTCCATTCACAGGCTATGTTTGCCTTGTAGCCTGTGTCCCCTTACCCCCCATTTAAAAATGTCTTTCAGGTGTTGAGCTGTGGTGGACAGAAGACAAGTCATGATGTCACACCCCTTCTTTTATATAGTCTGTTCCAGCATGCTGGAATAATCAGTGCTCGTGACCAAGAGGGGTTGTCCACATTGATCAGTCAGTATTCCATTGTGTACATGCTTTCTTAGTGAAGTCTCTAGGTATGGGATTTAGGAAAATGGGCTCTCCTCAATGGCCCATTAGCATGTCTGGCTACTTCACTGATGTGTCTGAAAGGCTGTTTGTGGGAATTTCCTGCCTTGCAACATCTTCTAGTAGCATATTGAACAACATTTCATAACTTCACATAAATGATAGCACATATAATTCACCAGGATATTAATATTTAGCAGATCAAAACTTTTAAAATAATACCACACAAGGCATACCTTGTATAGAACATATCATAATTATATGACATTGGTGAACATGGAGTTTCCAAGGTGTTGTTCTCAGACATGGAATCACAAATACTATATCTGCATGAAAACCCAGGATAGGTAGAGTTAAATAAATACTTTTAAAAAGAATATACAGTTAGTTCTCAGAGTCTTGGGGTTTATATAATAAGCCATGTTTGACTTCTCTAAACCTGGAATTTTCATGGAGATGTTATGTTCATTGCCTATCTTATGTTCACAGCAATTACCATGGTGGCTTACAGTAAGGGGGAAACCCCTCCACACGGACACCCCACCACAATAATCCCATTAATCTATTGACTGTGCAAAATGGATGGGACAGGAAAAGGTGTTATTTAATCATAAATTCTGTCTGAGTGATCAGCACTTCTTTACAGTCTAAGGGCTTGTCTACCCTTAAAATGGTACAATGTAGACACTAGCTATGCCAATGGGGGGCACTCTGCCATTGGTGTAGGTAATCCACCTCCTCAAGAAGTGGTAGCTAAATTGATGGAAGAGCACTATCTACATGGCAATTTAAGGATTTTTCACATCCCTGATCGATGTAGTTAAACCAACCTAATATTCTACTGTAGATTATATCTCAATTAACACATAATAATTCTCTACCTCATCTCTTGAGTAAACAGATTGTGCAGACTGAAGAGCTGTTATTAAAAGGAAATTAAGGCCAGTTACAATAGGTCAGAAACAAATAGAATATTGCAAAACTAAAAGCCTAGCTAGAACACTTAATTCAGTATGTTATAGCTAAGGGATCCACCTAACTAGACCATTTTCAGAACCAGAGTAATGTATCAGTTCATGTTTATAATAAAGAAAATCCAGCAAGATTGCTCACCCTCTTATTTACTACTAGTAAACTAAGTGAATGAAACAGGGACCACCAATGTAAGTGCATATATGTCTTTCTTTAGCCGCTTCACCTCGCCCACACAAAAATCTAGAAATATTTTCCAAATATTTGTAAGTTTACAAGTGCATGATACCTGCAGCATTTTGTTCAGGTTTAAGAAGCATTGACTAAAGTAACCAGTTCAATAGTGATTTACCTTTCCCTCATCTCAATGCAATGAAATGAACAGTGAGAGAAACATGACAGAATTCATCATTCAATCAGAACAACTTCACAATTGCACCCAGCTCCTATAATTCACTCCTTCACATTAGCCCTGAATTCCAATACTTATGCAAAATGCCAAGTATCTGCATTAAGAAGTGTAATTACGTATTTCTCATTAACACATACCAGGAAACAAATGTATGTTTACACCATATTTTGAAAGGACAAAGAAAGAAATTTAAAAGAAAAACACTTAAGAATGTTTCTGGGGAGGAATAAAATATAACATCTTTGCAGTGTTATTTTTAACCATAGAATAAATACAATTAACTTTGCTTGTGTCTAGAATACGTAAGGAAAAAAGATTTCACTGTTTGTAAAAGGACCTAAAACGTCTTTCATAATGACTGTACAGGCAATGAAAGCTCAGATATTATGCAGCTGACTTTCCCCCTATGATTACTTGGATATATACAAGTAATATATACATTAGCTGGTTATATACATCATGATTTTGCCAGATTCAGTAAATATCTCTTCATATAGCAAGATCAGGGATCTGGTAGAGGATAGATTTTCTGAAGACTTCTTTATAAATGTCTTAAATAAAAATTTATCAAAAGAAGCAATACTATAATACAGCTGTGTCTCAGAGACATGGAAAAGGAAAGAGACTCCTTCTAAATTCCATTAGACTAGATGTGACTTCCAGATAGTTTAATGAATCATCTCTTGACCCAACTGTGTGTTCAAAGATGTGGTAGATTAACCACATTTGAATAAAGATATGTTAACCTGTACTTTAACCAAAAAAATCAGCATCCTGTACAGCAAAGAGAAGATGATCAAGAAAGAGCTTTCAATACTGGAGACTCTCATAACAAACCAAACCTCCACACAAACTTCCATGTGGCTTATCTTTACTAAGACAAGACAGTCCATTTACAACACACACTTTGCTCCTCTACAAAGGACACTAAACTATCTAAACTCCTACATGCTACAAGGGACCACAACAGTGATACCCTTAATTCACCCAACAATATTGTAAATCTATCCAGCTACACACTTAACCCGATGGAAGAGTATGTTTTATCTCGGGGACTCTCTTTCTGCCCCACCATCCTCATACACATGATACAGGTCTTCAGTGACCTGGAAGCCTACTTTCACTATCTCTGACTCAAAGACTATTTCCACCACACCACTGAACAACACACTAACCCACAGATACCTACCTTCCTACCAACACTACAAGAAGAACTCTGCATGGGCTCCCCCTGACAGTCAAAGCAACAGACAAGACTTTTATATAGAATGCTTCCACCAACACGCACATGCTGAAATTATGGACAAGCAGCACCACTTGCCCCATAACCTCAGCCATGCAGAATGCAATGCCATTCACAACCTCAAAAACAACTTAAACATTATAATCAGAGAGGCTGACAAAAGAGGTGTGACAGTCATCACGAATAGGTCGGATTATGAACAGGAAGCCGCTAGACAACTCTCCAACACCACATTCTACAGGCCACTGTTCTCTGATCCCACTCAGGAATACCAAAAGAAACTACACGACCTGCTCATGAAACTCCCTGAAGAAGCACAGGAACAAATCTACACAGATATATGCAGAGAGCACCGACCAGAGATATGCTATCTGCTACCCAAAATCCACAGACCCAGGAATCCTGGATGCCCTATCATCCTGGGCACTCTTGGCACTCATTGGCACTCTTACAGCAGGGTTATCAGACTATGTGGACTCTCTCCTCTGGCCCAACATGACTAGTGCTCCTAGCTATCTTCGGGATACCACTGACTTCCTGAGAAAACTACAGTCTATTAGTGATGTTCCAGAAAACACCATACTGGCCACTATGGATGTAGAAGCTCTCTACACCAACATTCCACACAAAGATGTACTACTCGTCATCAGGAACAGTATCCCCAATAATGCCACAGCTCACCTGATAGCTGAACTTTGTGACTTTGTCCTCACCCACAACCATTTCAGATTTGGAGATGATTTATACCTTCAAGTCAGCAGCACGGCTATGGGTACCCGCATGGCCCCACAGGATGCCAACATTTTCATGGCTGACTTAGAACAATGTTTCCTCAACTCTCATCCCAAAGTGCCCCTCCTCTGCTTATGCTACATTGATGACATTCTCACCATCTGGACCCACAAAAAAGAGCCCCTCAAAGAATTCCACTGGGATTTCAACAATTTTCACCCCACCATCAACCTTAGCCTGGACCAGTACACACAAGAAATTTACGTCCGGGACACTACAGTACAAATAAGTCATGGCCACATAAACACCATATTATGCCCAAAACCCAACAACCGCTATACATACCTACATGACTCCAGCTTCCACCCAAGACACACCACACAATCCATTATCTACAGCCAAGCCCTAAGATACAACCGCATTTGCTCCAATCCCTTAGACAAAGACAAACACTTACAAGACCTCTATCAATTATTCTTAAAACTACAATACCCACCTGGCAAAGTGAAGAAACAGATTGACAGAGACAGACAGGTACCGTGAAGTCACCTACCACAGGACAGACCCAACAAGGAAAACAACAGGACACCACTGGCCATCACCTACAGCCCCCAGCTAAAATCCCTCCAACACATCATTAAGGATCTACAACCTATCTTAGAAGACGATCCCTCACTCGCTCAAGCCATGGGAGGCAGGCCAGTCCTCACTTACAGACAGCCCCCAACCTGAAACAAATACTCACCAGCAACTGCACACCATACAACAGAAACACGAACCCAGGTATGTATCCTTGCAACAAACCCCATTCCAACTCTGCCCTCATATCTAACCAACTGACACCATCACTGGACATAACCACATCAGCCACACCATCAGGAACTCATTCATCTGCATATCTACTAATGTGATATATGCCATCATGTGCCAGCAATTCCCCTCTGCCATGTACATTGGCCAGACCAGACTGTCTCTATGCAAAAGAATAAATGGACACAAAACAGACATCAGGAACGGTAACATTCAAAAACCAGTAGGAGAGCACTTCAATCTCCCTGGACACTCAACAACAGACTTGAAAGTTGCCATACTTCAACAAAAAACACTTCAAAAACAAACTCCAGCACAAAACTGCAGAGCTGGAACTCATATGCAAATTTGACACTATCAGACTAGGTCAGAATAGAGCGTAGGAGTGGCTAATCCACTACAAAAAATAATATTCCCTCTTTTGACATTCACAGCTTCTCATCAACTGTTGTGAATGGCCTCATTCACCCTGATTGAATTTACCTCATTAACACTTGCACTCCTCACTGTGATGTAACTCACCCATCCTTGGATGTGTATATATACCTACCAAACTGAAGTTTCTACTCATGCCTCTGACAAAGTGGGTTTCTGCCCACAAAAGCTTATGCCCAAATAAATGTGTTAGTCTTTAAGGTGCCACAGGACTCTTGCTGTTTTGCTAAAAACAGACTAACACAGCTACCCCTCTGGAACTCATCAACTTTGAAGTCGTAATTTTTTATTTTATTTTTTTGGTAAAAAAAGATAAGTGTCAGACTATTGCCTTCCTTGTTCAAGAATAAAGTTTGGTTTTTTTATTTGGGGGGGCGGGGGTTGCATAAAGGAAAACACAAGGACCTATAACATCTCAGTGAAATAAGAAAACAAAATTACAAAGTTTAAACTATAAAGTTACAGTCATAACATACAATGATATATGTATTCACTTTCTGAGGATTTTTTTACAACATACAAAAAACAGCAACATTAAGAAGAAAAAAATGCCATATGGCACATATAAAATATGCTACTCAACACATGGCATATCAGGCAGAAGTCAGAAACGTGCCATTGTACAGCAAGCATATAACTTTATAACTGCCTTGAACACTGTTTCTTCAGGCCAATTCACAGTTTCCCATAAAGGGTAGCAAGAAAACATTCTACAAATACATTAAAAGCAAGAGGAAGACTAACAACAAGGGAGTACTCCACTAAGGAAGGAATAATCATTGAACACATACAAAATGTGAATTTGTACTTGTCTTATCTTCTTTTATTGACTATTCTTTCAAGAACTATTATGTCACTTTTAGTAAAAGGGAGCCTTTAAACAAATCTGCAAGCATCTATCAGTTCTAATGGAATTCCCATTTTAAAGAAAAGAGAAAGTTTTAAATAAAGAGTTCCCATATGTATGTACGTCAACTGAAAGATTCTGACTGATGTCAGTGGGAGTTGGCTCAGACCCTAAGTGTTTGTTGTGTCCTTTGAGAACTTCAAGAGAAGCTGCTTCAGAAATATTATTCCCCTCTTTTCGGTCATACACTGCAACACAGGATGCTTTCTCCAGGATGTTCTAAAATCTAATGGAAATTGTGTTTATGCTGGAGAGTCCTCTAGTGATTTTCACAGTCGTCTATGTTTCAGAAGCCATCATAACGCTTCCAGAGCAGCTGTGTATATATGTAGCAGGGTCTTTTGTGTTGCATTTAGTTAGTAAACATAGTTATTTGGATCCCACTGTGTTCATGTGGTTTTGATCATGTTACATTTGTTGTTTAAGAACAAAGTACACAAGAACAAACACAACGAGAGTCTTGTAGCACCTTAAAGATTAACAAATTTCTGCGGGTATAAGCTTTCGTGGGCTGCTTCTGACAAAGTGGGTTGCATCATTCTGCTTATGTCACAGAAATGTGTTAGTCTTTAAGGTGCCACAGGACTCTCGTTTTTGCGGTATGCAGACTAACATGGCTACCCCTCCGAAAAAGTACACAAGCATGCTCTTAGAAAGATATATTATTACAAACTCTCTTTCCAGTGGATGTGGCTCTGTTTTATCCAGACAATGTGTGTTGGGGAGTGATCTGTGCATGGTTTTCTACACCAGACAGGATGCACATCTGGAGTGAGCAGGTGTTTAGCTGATAGACAGGGCAAGTAGGGTGACTGCCCTCTATATACCACAGAAAGGTTCTGTTCACAACACCACAGAAGGACACGCAGAAGGCTGGGCATGAATCAGGGAACAGAGCACACATCTACTTTTATGCAGACAATCTCAGTACCCAACAGCTCAGTACTTTACCAGCACAGAGGGAGGATATGTAGATGGAGTGAATCTCACTCTTATTGATTAGATATCATTGCGTAAAGATGTTTTGTTTTCTTAGAATATTTGCCATACATTCAAGTAGTGAGTACTAGCAAAATAAAACAAAAAAACCTCCTGGTGTGGTCCTTAAGAGGGAACTGTGTCTTAAAAGCAGCAGATACTTTTGTTCTTGATAGTGCATGCGAATGTGAAGAACTGTGTTTGCCACATACTTGCCTTCCAGCAGTAAGTTTTCAGATCTTGACAAGCCAGCAAGGAATTTTCCAGAAGCAATTGACCCTGGAGGCATAAGGGAGACAAAGAAAGAACATAAAACACAGCCAAGTGCTGGTATTTCATTGCAGCCTACTATATTATTGATAGTACTAGTTTGTCTGTGCCATAGAAGTCCTCACAACCTATTACACACAAGCTCTCTGCTATTAATAGGTACCACCAGGACAAAGTAGAAGTAGACTAACAGAAAGAGAGAAAGAAAGAAAATTGGAGGGCAAAAATGATGAGACTGACAAATTTCAGCCTGAATAAAATATATAGATACATTATGTAATACAAAATGGCACACCATTACCTACTGGAATTTATTTCCCATACAGAAGTGCAAATGTTGTGTACACCATCATTTATCACAGAAAAATCTGTCAGACTCACAGTGCTATATATCTCTCTTTAGCATAATTAATTGAGGAATGCATCTTGCTAAGATATTTGCAATGTATTATATTATAATTTACTATTTTTTTCTTGCCTTCAGACATATTGCTTTTAAAAAAACCCACTAAGGCTAGTGTACCTTTCTCCACCATTTGTAAACTGTTACAAAGAGAAATTGCTTTTTTCTGTGCTAATTGTTGAAACCATATGTTACCCAAAGCAAAATGGGTATTGAATAAGATTTTACATTGCATACAAAGTGAAGAATGCATTTAGACAGTAAACCCTGGATTCCAGCCCTGAAATCCCATTTTACACTCATTTCTTTGGCTTTGGGAAGACATTAAGACAGTTTGTAGCTCACTAGCAATAAAATATTGACACTGACAATTCTTGTTTAAGCAGATGTTCTGCAGATGCAGAAGAAGATTTAGAATGTGTTCTGGACAAGCAGCCTGAAAATTACTCTCTCACAGATGAATAAGCATCAATACAAAACACACTGTCACAAGCCTTACATGTCTGTATAACAGATAATGAAAAACCATCTGTCCATTGTAGTAATTTGCCAAGAAGCCAGGCTAGCATACCATTTTACTTTCCTGTATTTAAAAAGTCAGTAATAAACAATATTTCTTAACTGTTTTCATTCGATCTGCAATCACTGGACTAAAAACCTTATTGTGTTCCTCAACCAAGATCATCCCTGTAGATAACAAATACATTAGTACTTTAAAATAGGACTGTGCTTCTCTTCTCAGCTAGGTCTGAAAACAGAGGTTTGGAATGAAACCAGTTTCTAACCTTTTATTCTGCAGACTTTCCTTTATTTAAAAATTGCATGATGTACTCAAATTCACAGGCAAAAATACAGGGATATTATTTAAGATGGTAATATTTGAGAGAAACTGATGAAAGTGCAGTCACTAGAAATCAATTAAGATTTTGAATTTTCCTGATCTTTAACAGTAGGCTATGTTCCTCAATTTATATTTGCATAACAGATCATAATAGCTTAATTTTTTTTTCATGCATGTCTTATAACTGCATACAAAATACATCATCTTGGCTTGTTTGCTTTCATCCACATTGATATCACGAATCATGACAATTAAGGTATTTAATTCTAGCTGTTCTCCCACTTATGATAGCAGGAGCTGTTAGCAATGCCTATAGTTAAAGTAGCCTGTCATTTTCAATGAAAAGCCCCTATTTTCAATTGCTTAAACCTTTTTTAAATTTCAGTGGTTTGGGCTGAAATTTTCAATGCTTTGTATCAACCTTAGGCTGATTTTTTGGAAAGCGTCATTAAAAATGGCCCATTTCCAAGAATGAGTTCAGGTAAAATTAATATCTTAATAATATTGGGTAATATTACTAATCCAGATAGATGATAACAGTCTAGCACTCCTATTGGTCATTCCTTTAGCTCAAATAATAGAGATCTGTGCTGTGGATACAAAAATTTTGGATTCTAACCCTGCTGATGACCCATCTGCATTCAACGTAGCTCATTGTGATGGAATTTCTGTTTTTGCAGTTTCCCTGAAAAAAATATACATACATAAATTAGAGCTGCTTGAAATAAAACATTTCAAAATTGCCTTTCAACTTATATTTGAATGGATGGTCAACATTTCTAAATTTTCCACAAAATGAAATTTCTGAAAAATTTAATTTTGGGTCTATCAAAACAATTTTAACAAAAAGTATGAAGTGATTTGCTATCACAAAATCATAATGGGAAGCCAAATAAATTTATTAATCCATGCTGATATAAAGGAGATACAATAATCCTAAAATGAGAGTAATATCAATAAAACAGTAAAAGCGTGTCTCAAATTATATGTACTATCTCTGCTGTTATGTGGATCCCTGAAGCTGGGTCACTGCAAACATTTATGTGCCTGCTTAACTGTATGCATGTGAGTAGTCCAATTGTCTATCAACATGCATAAAGTTCAGCATATGCTTAAGCATCTGAAGAATTGTACTGTAGTTCTTAATTAGCCCAGATTTTAAGAAATCACTGCCATGCTACAATTCTTCCTTTGTGCTCTTTCATGTTTGTCAAATCCTTCCAGTACTTTCAGTTCCAATTTGAAAAGCCTGTTTCCAGTATTATTCTCCAGCTACCAAAGCCTCTCTTTGGAAACAGGTTAAGGTATTTACTTGCTGCTATAAATACATTGCACATGAATTAAAAGATGTCTGAGCTTCAACTCTACTCAAACTAGAGGAATTCTGCACATAATTTGACTGACATGTTACAAATGTTTTCAAATGTGCAGATTGGCTAGGTACAAATACAACTTAATGGATCCAAACTTAATATGTTCCACACATGCCAATCTGTTTGGAATAATATGAATCGCTCAGTAGATGACACACATTTCTATTGTTGACTAATGTAACTTTATTACTAGATATGCTCTGCATTATGTTTGTCAACTGCATTACCAATAATATTAGATATATTCAGTAACCACGTGAGAGCACTATTTTCTTCTCTGATCTTGAAACAAACAGTAATTGAGCTTTGCTTATGGAAACTACCAGAGGAACAAGTTGGAAGACAAGAATATTTATAAGAATATATACTATTTGCAAGTGATCTATCATAGCATTCTTTTGGACCAAACCATGTTTTTTTTTAATGTATTATGCTATACTAGATAAGTGGTAACCTGAGAATATATTGATAACATTTTGATGCCAATGAAATACCCTGGCCAGAATTGCTGCATTACCTGTGCTAAAATCTAAACAGGGGGAGAAACATATTGCATAGGGTTTTATAATGTAATATTTATAAACAGCTCATGATCAGACTATTGCTTTATTTTCCATATAACAAAGCCAATGGTTTTTTATTTGTTTATTTACATATTTTAATATTCATCAGTAGTGCACTTTATACTTTCAAAAATTATTCTTCTTTACAAAAATCTTGCATTTAAAACTTTAATTATCCAACTTTAATGTTGTACATAAATAAATGCAGATATGTAGTAATTTGAGAGACAAGCCCTTACCCTAGCCTTAAGGGACATCCAGGATTCTTACACAGTTTGTTTCCCCTTCCTAGTAGAAAAAAGGGGAATGAAATAAAGTGGGAAAGAACTATTATCTCTGCCTTTTTTTTTAACTCCTTCCCCCCTTTTTCCATTGAGGTTGGATAGAAGAAACATTCACTTTGTTTACTCCACAGTAAAAAGAAAAATTCAAAACAGTTTTTAAAAAATTGATTTTCTGGGGTCAAATATGAAAGATTTCAACCAAAACTAATTTTTTTTCTGAAAATGGTCATTCTGGTTGAAAAGAAATTTTCAGTCATAAAATATTTCAGTCAAAAATTTACAGGACGTGAGGCAATTCACATAGCTTAGTAATAACATACTAGCTGATGGGTTGCCCAAAAGGAAATAATGTCACTAATTGGCTATGTGGCAGCTCCATTCACAAGATTAAACAAGATTTGGTCAACAAAAAGAATCTACAACTTTAAGACCAAACTACAAATCTTCAACTCAAATGTTACCTCCATCTCAATATATAGATGTGAAAGCTGGAAATTCACCAGAGTTGTAGACAGTCAGATAAATGCCTTCAAAAGTAAATGCCTTAAGAAAATAATAGGTATTAAATAGAATGAATTTAAAACAAAGGCTGAGATTCAGAAGAGAATTCTACAACTCTTTATCTCTAAAGTTATACAGAAAAGAAAATGGAAATATTTGAGATTAGTTCAGAATGAAGCCAAAGCATCTGCCCTGGGGCAGGCATATCATTGGGAAGCTGGAGGAATATGCAAAAGGGGCTGACCAAAAGAATCCCTCTGTCACATAGCACTCAGTGAGGAAAACTTATGGAACTTAGCACAGAGAATGTTCAAAGAACAGTCAAGCATAGACAGAATTGACAGAGCCTTGTTCGTACCCTCAGTGATGTCCAATGGGTGGGAAGTATTCAGTCACTGCTATTCCTTTTTGACTGGATACACTGCACCCACTAATAGTCCATAGTCCAGAATAGATAGGGGACAGAACATGAGCAGGTGCTACAGCTATATATACAGAAGCCGATGGATAAGAAATCATATTTTGCATCATTGCTGTCCATGCTATGTGAGGAGGCAAAAGGTACAAAGCAAGCTTGCATGAGGATATGTTCCTGTATGGTATATGCAAGTACCCATGGCAGTCATATCCATCATACCTATTCTGAAATGTTACTGGCCACTGTGACAATCCATACCACTGTTATTATAATTTATTATTTGTATTGCAGCACCCAACAAAGATCAAGGGTCCATTGTGGTAAGCACTGTACAAAACCACTATGGCAGACAGACCTACCCCTATCTACAATTTCAATAGACAAGACAGATGAAAAGTACAGTAAAGGAAGTAGCACTGTCCCCATTTTACAGCAGAGGATCTGAGGCACAAAGGAATAATAATTTGCCACACAGCCAGTCTGTGGTAGAGCTAGGACTTGAATACTTGAGTCCCACTCCTGGGCTTAACCACAAGAACACCCTTCCTCTCCAATTCTGGAAAGTCATGTGGTTGTACCCAGTCAAATCAATATTTTTTCAGTGCCCAAGTTCCTGTTATAGTGGAGTTTATGTGGCCCAATGGGCATTTAAAGCAGACATAATTTTATTAAGGGAGTGTGGTGTTCAAGACTGAAAAATAATTCCATCCTCATCCTGGGTCTACAGACAGATGGCATGCCCTGTGGCCTGCTTTCTTTTATCCTTACAGAATACCAGGGTTTAAGTTAAAGCAGTTTAGGGGCTGTTTTAATTTAATGGGGATAGGTATAGACTCTACCTTTGTGAGTTCAGAATACCCATCAATGTTGATCCATAGACTTCGTCTCTCTTAGAATCTACAGCTCTGATCAGCCCTTGTAAGAACATGTACACCAGTGTGGAAGTAGTTTTTAAAAATGCTTCCATTTACTGTTTTCCCATGTAAGTCATCTTTGATGTGGGCAATCTGCATGCAGACAAGCCACTTAGGCCTCCTATTTGAAGTCTAAGCCATTGAAGTCATATGAAAATATAAACCAGAGTGTTTGCCAGAATTTGAAGCACTAGACTAGTTGTTGCATAACGAAGATTGATATCTGTACCATTATTTACTGTGGCACATTATACTATCTTGTTGAGGCATACATTCAAAATTATGCATAGGAAATTCTATGATAAAAGTAAACATACTTCAATGTAATAAGTGTGAAACCTACAGTTGTTCTAAGGTCATTTGGAAACATTCATTAATTGTTCGCTTTAACTGGCAGTCATTATTATCGGCAGAAAAAATTGGCAAAAGACACTGTTATTGTCAAAAGGCATTAAAATGGTGTCATTTGTCAACATGCACTCTCTTAAACTGCATCAGGCTGAAAGCATGTCCTAGCTTCAAAGTT
Organism: Mesoclemmys tuberculata; assembly: GCA_007922155.1. NCBI lineage: Eukaryota > Metazoa > Chordata > Testudines > Chelidae > Mesoclemmys > Mesoclemmys tuberculata. The sequence goes on along the minus strand of ML675617.1, from coordinate 2,858,768 downwards.
TAGAAGAAAGTAGTAAGACTGTATCTCTGATGTGGTTTTATCTTGTCCAATTTGGGCTTACTGTGTTTGAGCAATTATTGCTAAATGAACTGTGACAATGTATGATCACAGAAAAGAAAGTAATTGTAGCTTAAAACATGGTAAGTCATTGAGCAAGAGAGTGTTTGTCATTAAATAATTCTTCAGTATTTATACTGTGGTAACACCCTAAAAGCCTCAACCAAGTCGGGCCCCATTGAACTAGGACCTGTACAAACAAATAATAATCAACAGTCTTTGTCCCAAAGCAATACTTTTAAACTGTGAGATTAGCTCAGGCCATGTCTACACTACAGACTTATATCAACTCAAGTTACACTGGCATAAAGCCACTGCAGTTAGTAATTCATGTTCATGCATACTTGGCTCCTTGTGTCAGTGGTGTGCACACTCGCTTGTATCAGTGCAGAGTGTGATAAACCATAGGTAGGTATTCCAATGTGCAACTCACCACCATCCAGTATGTTGTGTTTTGGGAAGTTTGGCAATGTATAATGGGGCTGAAAAAAGTCCCATAAGGTTGACTGGGAGCATTCAGTCAGCTTCCCAGTTTGCAACTGTCTCCATCCCATAACATTACCCGTATCCCATAATTTTTGTGCCTTTTTTCCAAAATCCCACAAACCTGCACAACCCTCTTCAATGTCTGCCACCTCTAACAAAAGCATGGAGCCCACACAGCTCTGCGCTATTGTCATGAGCATTGCAATCACAGGGCACATGATCCTGGAGCGTCTGCAGAGCCAGAAGGCCCACCAAACCAGTGGGGAACATGACAATTCCTTGGAGGAAAGATTGCTGTGGGACACAGCAAGAACCGATTCAAGATTGTTGGTGGTGTTCACGGAGCACTGAAAATGGTGAAGCAACACTTCTGGGCCCAACAAACAAGCAAGTGAGGCGGTCTTGTAATGCAGGTTGGGTTGACAAGCAGTGGCTGCAGAACTTTCAGATGCACTAAGGCCGTGTTCCTTGATCTGTGTGCTGTGCTCTCCCCAGCTCTCCAGCGAAGAAGACTGTGGCGATCGCATTGTAGAACCTTGCTACACCACATTGCTACCAGTCCATCGGGAATCAATTTGGAGTCAGAAAATCCACTTTGAGTGCTCTTGTGAAGCAAGTGTGCAGGACTGTTCTTTGCCTCCTGCTATACAAGACTGTGACTCTGGGCAACATGTAGGACAGAGTGGATGGATTTGCAGCAATGGGGTTCCCGAAATACAGAGAACTGATGGGATAATATCCCTATTTTGGTACTAGACCACTGAATACATCAACAGAAAGGGCTACTTTTCTATCGTTATGCAAGCACTGGTGGATCACCAGGGATGCTTCACTGACATCTGTGTGGCCTGGTCAAGGAAAGTGCATGATACTTGCATCTTTAAGAACACACAACTGTCCAGAAAGCTACAATCAATGACTTCCTTTCCTGACCAGCAAATTACCTTTGGTAATGTTAAAAAGCCAGTACTGATCCTGGGGGACTCAACCTACACCTTGCTCCCCTGGCTCATGAAGCCATACACTGGTCATGTTGAGAGCACCAAGGAATGATTCACCGACCAGCTCAAGCAGGCACAGAATAACAGCTGAATGTGGTTTTGGCCATTTGGAAGGTCGCCATCATGGCTTACTCACAAGACTGGACCTCAGCGAGAAAAATATCTCAATAGTTACAACTGCTGCATCCTGCATAACGTATGTGAGGCAAAGGGGGAGAGCTCTGCCAGAATGGAGGTGGAACAGCTGTCTGCTGAATTTGAACAGCCAGATACAAGGACTTTAGAGTACAGTGCGGAGCTATGTGGCTCAGGGAGGCTTTGAAAGATCATTTTAACAGTGAGCCAGAGTTGTATGTGTTGTAGTATGCTCTACTTGGCCCTGCTCCTTTGTGGCCTGGTAGGAATCATGTGGTGATTGCTGTACATGTAGGAACATAACATTGTCAATCACCTACTAATTTCATATGCAAATTACCCTATGATTTGTGTGACATGGTGCAGTAACTGGTAATTGGTTGCTTTCAGAACTACTGAGCACTTTGCAGCATGCGTTGTGAACAAATAAAGCTGAATTATGTTCCAAATCATATAATTTTATTCTGTAACAAAATCAGTGCCAAAATGCAATTTTAAAACAAATACATTTAAAAAACCTCATATAACTTAATAAATTAATAGAGAATGGAACTTATGAAGAGGAAAGGACATTCATGTCTATTTCAGCTACACATACACCATCCAGGGCTTAGGACAGTGTGTGTGAAGCTGTGATTGTTTTTAATCTCCCGCGGGATGAAGTGGTAAGAGTAGTGCAGAGATACTTGATGTCACATGGAATTTTTTGGGGGGCGGGGAAGGGCTTTGCAGGGGGTTCCAGTATGGAGTTGTTAGTGGGCTTCACAGGCTTCTTGAACCTGCAGGTCCACCAGAGTCTGCAGCATCTGTGTTTGCTGCCTGAAAAGCCCCATTATGTCCTGGTGCATCTCCCTTTCCTTTTCCTGCTGGGACTCCTGGGCCTTTCTTCTCTCCACTTTCTTTTTTTCTCCAGGCTGTCCACAATGTTCATCCTAAAGGACCTGTGCTCACAGTCTGATGCAGCACTGCCTTGTAGGATCTTGTTGAACATGTCATCCTGTGTCCTCTTCTTTCTCCTCCTCATCTGGCTCAGGCATTCCATGGGTGTGGATGGGGAGACCCTGCAGACTGCAATGCCAGCAGCTAAAGATAAAAGACACAGAGGTATCATTGTATTCACTACAGAAAACAAAAGTTCAGATGCTGAACTCCCTCCCCTTGCTCCTCTAAAGATTTAAGCACTACATTCTCACTTCCGCTTAGGACTGCTTGTGCACAGCACCAGCCGTGGTGAGTGTGGCCCACTGGGAGTGGAGAAATGGAGATAATTGCTCAGTTGCATGATTCTAATAGTATATTGCAATGGCACTGAATACTGGAATGATTTTCCTGACAATTTTAGCCGACATCCCACACCCAAAGATAACAAATACAGAGAGAGCACAGCTGCTGTCCAGGCCTGTATTCTTCTAGCCTATGTACTGCAATGGTGACTGCTTAATTTATATTTGAATGGTGTCCTACTGCAGAGGAACCAATAAGGCAACCTGCCTGGAAACCTTCAGCAAAGTTTTGCAGAGTACCTCCATGAAAGTTTCATCAAGATAGCTCAGAAGAATTCAGGCAACATTCCTGTGTACATAAACAAACTGTTCATGCTTCGCCGCCCTCCGTGCTTAAATGTACAGGGGATGGAAAAAGAAGATAGCAACTCTACCTCTCTTGGTTGAAGCAATACCTCTTCTAGCACAAGGAAATTAATGAAGAAACAAAAGATGTGTCCTGCTGCTTTGGGGGTGCCACCGCTGTAGTTGAAAATTGGGCTTGCTTGTGCTCGACTGGCAGAACTGTGGTGGAGTTAAAAACAGGTCCCGGCTCCCTGTGCAGCTTGATCCCCCTGTTGTCTGTCCCCCCTACTGCTCCTTATCCTCATACTTGTCCACCATCTCCTCCTCATTGTCATGGCAGGGGCATGTGACTCAGGCTCCTTGGAGGTATCCACAGTGCTGTTGAGGGTGGTGGTGGTTGTGGGGTCTACGCTAAGTTCGGCATTCAACTCTGTAAAAGCAGCAGGTCTGAGTCTCAGCACTGGATCAGTTGTTGGCCTCTCTGGACATCTGGTATGTCTGCCACAGCTTCTTGGCTTTCATGTGATACTGCTGCTGACCCCTGTCACACTCCTCCTGCTCGTGGGTTGCAATCTGCTCATGGATGTTGATATTTCTATAGCTGGTCTATAGCTGGGCTTGCATAGCATCTTCTCCCCATGGGCCCAGGAGAGACAATATTTCCTGTCTACTCCAGGCAGGAGCATGGCTGGAATGGGAAAGCTGGCATGGTCAGCAGGGCAGTTACACTCAACAGTGGAGAGCTGCTAGGTGTGCTCGCCAAGCGGGGCTATCAGAAAAAAGAACGCGAAAAATGTGCAGGGCTTTAAAGGAGAGGAGGGCTCCTACTCTTCATGACAGTGAAGTTCACAATGGTAACCACTGCAGCCAGTGTGGAACAGTTGCTGGAGGATGGTTAGAGTCAACATAAGTAACATAGCATCTGCACTCACACGGAGTCAACCTAACGACATCAACCGTGACTCTACACCACTCAGGGATGTGTTGCTGTACTATGCTGCCATAATAAGCATAAGAGGTAGGAGACCGATTTAAGTGTAGACACATGCACAACTAGGTCCACGTAAGTTACCTTGTGTCAACCTAACTGTGTAGTGTAGAACAGGCCTTAGTGAATTTGGTTAATGATGGTATAGATTCAAGACTTCTTCTATTCACAAGGCAATTTATTTGGTATTTTACCATTGACATGAATATGAGCAGGACTGGGCCCTTCAGCACAATAAATAATGCAGTTTTAGCTCTTGGGAATGACCCCAGGGCGTGCATAGCTGCTTTGTACTGAGTGACTGTGTAAAATGGCAGGAACGCTAGGAGATCCAGCCCCTAGTTACTGTTGACTAGGGAATCTCTGGATGGCAAAGAATTCTTTAATGGGTCCCATGCCATTCCCCTTCCATACCAGTGGGGGAAAAAAGGAGCTTTACCAGGCACATCCACACTGCAAAAATCCCTAAAGCAGCTCTCAAGCTTTTTTGACATCTGAGCAGAGCAGTCCCTGTCTGGTCCTAGGGCTGATGGAGCATAAGTGGGTTTATCACCACCCTAAACTCTGCCTCCCGCAATTCTGCTTAGTTTCGCATGAAGTGCAGGTTGGCGAGACCAGAGGATTTGGCTTGTTATTCATAAATCAGGCAGACACATTCAGGACTACTGGAATTAAAGACTAATTTCATTTTTAAATACAGTTTAATATTTACAGAGATGATTACCAATCAACTAAACAAAGGAAAAATAAATAAAATACGACCATATGGGTTTTATGTCTGGCAGGAAAGGAGCAGAAAATTTAAGACTACTTCACATTTTGAGGGCAAACTGCTAACTGAAGATATCCTAAAGTGAATTGCAGCCTCATTATCACACGCCGAGAAGGCTTTCCATAGTTTGGGACTAACTCTTCCACATTATTTGACAAATTATCTTGGAACACCAACTGGGAGAGCAACCAGTATGATACATTCAAACTGTATCATACTTCTGCTATATCGGCCAATGATGCACCTAATTTCCTTTCCTGGCAGGAATTCATTCTCACAGTATCTTTGTCTTCCTTAGCATTAGACTCTCCAGGCACTACAACAACAGAAGACAAAATATAAAAGGAACAGAGGACCCAATGTTACCCTGAGAGTCACGAGCAGAAGGGACTGTCAACGTGTGCCCTTCCTTCTCATGTTTAGGAAGCTTCTTCAGAAGCATCTATCCCTTTTCCCAAGAAGATTTGACACAATTCTTTGGTCAGGTTGGTAATCTGTGTTTCTGCACTGACATTGATGGGTTGCCAGCAAGACCCACAACAATGGCGTCTTTTTATTGATTCGTCAGTGTTAAGCCTGAAAGCTGTGTTGTTACACAACGGCACTGTCCACCCTTCAGTACCAATTGGCTATGCAGTACACATGAAAGAAACCTACGGAAATATGGAAGTTTTGTTGAAACACATACAGTACAGCAACTACAACTGGAACATCTGTGGTGATCTGAAAGTAGCCGTGCTGCTACTAAGAATGCAGCTTGGATACACAAAGTACTGTTGTTTCATTTGCGAATGGGACAGCTGTGCAAAAATGTCTCATTACATTAAAAAGGACTGGCCACTCCATAAGCAGTTGATTCCAGGGCAGAAAAGTGTGGCACATAAACCACTTGTAAACCCGACAAAGATATTTTTGCCTCCTCTTCACATAAAACTAGCACTGATGAAAAATTTTGTGAAAGCGATGAACAAGGAAGGTGAAGGATTTCGATATTTGAGACAGATGTTTCCCAGAATAACTGATGCCAAGATTAAGGAAGGTATTTTTGTTGATCCACAAATCAAACAGGTCATCAATGACAAAGAACTTCTAGTAGAGCTGGAGAAAAATCGCATGGAAGGCATTCAAGGATGTTGTTGAAAATTTTCTTGGCAACTACAGAGCACCAAACTACGTGCAGCTGGTTGACAACATGCTTCAAGCATACAAAACCATGAAGTGCAACATGTCACTAAAGATTCATTTTCTGCGTTCGCATTGAGACTTCTTCCCTCAAATCTTCCCTGCAAATCTTGGTGCAGTCAGTGACAAGCATGGTGAAAGGTTTCACCAGGACATTGCAATCATGGAAAAATGGTATCAGGGCAACTGGAATCCATCAATTCTGGCTGATTATTGTTGGACACTTAAATGAGAAGCTTCAGACACTGAGTACAAATGAAAATCATCAACAAAACATTTTAGCTCAGTTGAACTATTGCAAAGCGTCAGCACCATTATGCGATTAAACGCATTACATTCAATAAAAGTCAATTTCTTGTTTCTCCAAATTCCTACTTGATACAAGTAGTCTGAAATTATATTTGTGTTCAGCTTCAAGCAGTCTAGCATAATCAAAAAAAATTTCTGAGGAAGCAACACTTTCGAAAAAATTTATTGTCCAGTGTATTTATACATGCCAAACAGTTTCAAATAATGAACAAATTCATACAGGTCTGGAAACTGTTTCCAATTTTTGCTTTTGCATTTTTATATTAGAAAGCCAGATCCTTTCTACACTTTTTCGTGGAAGACCCTATGAAAACTAGAGAACTTGTTCTGTGCCAAACACAATGGGATCTTAGTCTATGACTAGGAGGACTCCTACATCCTACAGTAATAATAGAAAGATGGCATCACAACTTCCTATTAAGTGAAAGCTGAGCAACCCATAATGGGAAGGATTCTAGTAGACTATGCAACTCATAGTCTGCTACACAGTTAGAGGAAAAGATCTATTTGACAAAGATTCAATACCCCTTCCCTTCCAAACAGACAGCAGAGAAAAATTAACTAGAGTCTTATTCAGCTCTCTAACAAGAATAAAGAAAAGTTATATTATATATTTGTATTATTTAAAATATAAACTAGCAAAAATGGGGGGAAAAATCCAAAATTTAATTTTTATGAAAGGCCCTTTAAGACATTTTAAAAACTGAACCGGTGCCGTAATTTTTTGTATTGTCAAATTGGATTAAAAGCGTTATTAGACCTTTTTCAAATCTACATTTGCAATGTTCTAATAAATGTCAAGGCTTCCAATTATTAGAAATTTAAATATTTGTACTAAGAGTCTTTTATAATGTGAATACATATTGGAGGTATTTTAGCAGCTCTGCAATTAAAGTGAGATAAATCACTTGAGGCAATTATTCACAGTACATTAATAAAGCTGATTTTCTTATCAAATCTCAGTTCAATAACTCTTTGTAGTCAACATTATTCTGACAATTTGGAAATATTATTTAATGAGTTTCAAACACAGAGGCATCACTAGGCAGGAGACAAGTTTAACAGCAGCTACAGCATACCAACAATAACTATCCCTCATTCTCAAACTGGCTTCCTGCACTTTACCAGCTCAAAATTTCAGGCACGCTGTTCGACTGGCTTTGTGCTTGGCAGTCTGTCAAACTGCACATTGATGGAAAGGAGATTCAAACCTAGCAATAGGAGAAGTAGAAATGCCAACCAAAGGCAGAGCAACAGAGGAGATGTTCCCATCAGCACCCCATACCTACATCTGTAGAACATCAGTCTCTGGTGGAACAGGAGAAGGATGGGTTTGTGTTTTCTATCAAGAAGCTAGAACTCCCAATCATCAGGACTTGCTGAGCAAGCCCTTTTTTCTTCCCCTATTGGGACTTCAATTACTCAACCCAAAGTGAAAGAAGAATGCTTCCACCTAGGCTACTGGCTGCTCCAATTCAACAGAAATTTTTCACAGCAGCTTCTGAAAAGTAAATAGCAAGTGTCTCAGCACCTCATCTTGGCCCTTAATCCTTGATAGACTGTGGAATAGGAGAATTTGGCGCCATAAGACTCAACACAGATTTTCATGGTTCTTGAGGTAAAAGCAGAGTTCTCATCTTTAACTACTTATCTCCCTTACTGACTTGGGGTGAGGGAAAGAAGAAGGGGTGGAGGATCTAAGGAGTGAAGAATGATGAATCTTGGGGTATGTCTATGCTGCAATTCAAAACCCTCAGTTCACCCATGCCAGCTGATTCGGGCTCACAGGGCTCTGGCTAAGAGACTATTTAACTGCTGCGTAGACACTTGGGCTAAAGACCAGGCTCTATGACCTTGTGAGGTGGGAGGGTCCCAGAGCTCGGGCTGTAGTCCAAGCCTAAAAGTCTACAGTGCAATTAAACATCACCTTAGCTCTATCTCCACAAGTCCAAATAAGTTACGCGGGCCAGCTCCAGCTGTCTATTTGCAGTGTAGACATACCGTTGTTATGTATTTCTCTATTCTTCTTTTGCCAACATTTCCAAAGATGATTGTTATGGAACCTCTGTGTAACACTCAGAAGTGTATTTTGGAAGATGATATGCTAAAAAATAGAATAGTTAGGGGGGTGGTAAGCTAGATGTTTAAGCCAGCTATCCATCTCCATTTCACTACCTGAATAAATCAAAGGAGATAGAGCAGGAACTGGAATTTGGCTCTCAAAGTATAACTGGGGGTTTGAAAATCTGGATGTGGAAGAAAAGGCTTCCACAAAACCAAATGAACAAATATTGCCAAGAGCAGAAATAAGGTAAGTACTAAAGTAAATCCCTTTGCTTCCAGTGAATGGCACAGAGGATTGTGAATGAAGTACTGGTCCTGATCTTAACTGTTCACTTTTTCACTTAAGAGTTTTTCTCTTAGTTGATTTATAAAAATAAACCCAAAATGTAACTTATTTTACATGCTGGAAGAGGGCATAGCCCTTTCTTTTAAGAGCTTTAATCATTTTGAAGGAGTTTATTTAAGTACCCTTCTAGCAAAACACAGAGAAAAGGATAGTAATGGAGTTACAAAAGCAATAAAACATGCAATTTACTGAACATTATCGGAAAATATTATCCATGGAAGAATTATCCTGATTAGCTAACAGCACCAGTTAGGTTCTGATTGCAAACTTTATGACTGTTTAGTAACATTAAGTATTATTAGCTTCCCAAAAGGAAGTCACAGTGCATAATGCATTTGCCAAGCTTGTGTGATGTTGGGTCCCATAAATCACACACCAAGCTGCATTCTTCAGAAATAAAATTTGCATTGTATTATTAAAAATTTATAGTGTGTTATTAAAATACTTGAGACCGTACTTCTGATTTGCAGCATGCATTCACAAACAGGCACTTAGTGCTGATAAAATGTATCTTTATTTATATTTTACTAGGCATTGGCATTTAAAAATGACTGTAATCAACTTGAAGCAACTTGTTCTTTGCATTTAAAGTAAGTAGTAGATGATCACCTTTGGCAATTCATTTCACTTATGCTTACAGGGAGTAATATAAAATAATTACAATACATAGTGAAACACCATTCTTTACCTATAATTTCCTTGCTGAAATAAATATGGGTCATTATTATTAAAGTACATGGTACTGTGTCCTTGACTTTTGGGGAGCTTGAATTATTCAATTTCCCCAATGCACTCATAAATCTCATCTTCCTGGTATTTGGTTCAAGAATGTGTGTGTTGATTAATCTATCACTAACAAACATTAATAATATGTTACAATCACACTTGCACTGAATGTGTAATCTTGATATACTAAATCTTGAAACTGTCATACATCTGCTGTTCTAGACTATAAAAACTTGACAACCTAAATAACTATCATATTATTAATTTGTGTTTATAATGTGTGAAAAGCTATAAAATTACTGCAAAAGAAAATAGTAATCTATCTATCTTAATTAGGATTATCACCCCATTACTGTAGTAACTGAACACCTCTCAATCTTTAGTGTAATTATATTCACAACATCCCTGTGATGTAGTGAGGTACATTTCACAGATGGGGAACTGAGCTAGAAATTAAATGCTATGCCCAAGGTCACACAGTGGTGGAGCAGGGAATTGAATATAGGTCTCCAAAAGACAAAGCTAGCACCCTAATTTCTAAAACACACTTCCTTTGTCATATTATGGAAGCGCAAAAGATTTTAGCTTCTGTCAAACATCCTGTCTGCCTAATTATCTCTGAATGTGAATAGATACTGTACTATACACTAATTTTTTTTAAGGCCATGATTGTAATCATATTGACTTTATTGAGGGCATTAGTATGAGGGCAGGACAAACTCTATATTAAAATGTGGCCCACACTGTGGAAAGGTTTGAAAACCCGTATTAAAAACTGTGAGTACCATTTGCCCCAGCCGACATCACTTCAGCTGTTAACAAGTGTCCAGTTACCACACGTCTGTTTCCTTTCTGTTTTAGCTTGCATTATATGTTCATCTCCTACCACAAACTCACTTCTATTCTCTTCATTTATTGCCAGCCTAATTGAAATATAAATAATTAAAAATCTCTTCCTAGAACCTTTAAAACAATCATAACTGTGCCATACTTTGTCACTGCATAATGATTTTTATGTCATTCCTAGCTCTTTTTCATATAGAATGAATAAGGTAATAATAACAACATGAATATGTTGAGGACAACAGTTTCCTTAAAATGTTATTATTGTAACCTACTGTAGTGTGATGAAAACTTAGAGCAAGAGAACAGAAAGCCAGTTACACCCTACAATAGAAATAACCCTTGAAAGTAGTTAAAGGGGAGGGAATCTCTGCCAGGGTAACCTCATGGAGTTGCTTCTCAATTGTTCTGCCAAGGGTGGGAACATCAGGTCTTGCCTTACCACAGAATAAGCTATAGGTCGAGCTACCAAACCTAGAGTCTAACCAGAGATCCATGTGACTCTTCAGGAATGAGAAAAAAGGGATGGCCATCTGTTTAGCCCCCCAATATCTCATTCGGTGACACAGATACCTCAAGAACTCCTCTCCCTATCAGAGATCCCCACCACAAAAGATACTCAGAAAGGAAATGTCCCTAAACTGTATTACTTTTCTCTGAGATGCCAGTAAGAGTCCGCATCCCACCCCTAATTCCATCTTCACACAATGCAAAGCCATCCACTGTCGAGTCCTAGTCCACCCTAGTTGCCCAAGCCCTCCTTCTACATGAATCAATCTGACCAACATTCTTCAGGGAATTCTAAAGTGGAAACAGTGTCATGATGGCAGATGACAATCCCTCACCACACACAGAATAGGGGAGATCCACAAATGAAGGGCTTTTACGTTCAGATCTAGAGAGCACAACTTGGCCCATGGAAAAAGGAGGACAAAGCAAGGAGGATGAGAAAGGGCTAGAGACTTTACATCACAGACTGATATGCAAGGCTATGTCAAATAAGATCCATTTTGCCACACTAAGGAGAAAAGGTTCTCTACACCATATACTGCACCACAGAGAGGGACAGAGTGAAACCTGATAAACACATTGTAAAAAATTATAGGAAGGATGGAATGTAAATAACTGAAGTAGCTAAAAAGAATACTGTTTAACTGCAATAACGTGCACAAAACAGAAAATTTCAGGTTCTTTTCATAAAACAATCACAGCTTTTCTATAGGGCATGCTGCTCTGTTTGCCATGCAAAGTTTGAGAGTTAATTTAACAGAACCAAACCAATATAGTCTGCACTGCCTTCTAAATAAAAACAAAACAAAAAACCAAAAAACCTTTCCCTAATTATTTCTCCCCCATCTCTCCATGTGGCTTAGGAAACCACCTGCCCAAATGACAGCTGATAATTAGCCTTCAGTTACCATTACTTACATTTTACCTGTTTCACTTGCAAATCCCTGGAACCTCTATCATGTCCAATTAGCTGTTTTGATCCTTCTGCCCTTCTGGCAGAGGATAGTGAAGAAGCCATTCATTTAAGGAATTAACCTTTCATTGCCAATATTTTCCGGTCTCTCAGACATTTTTGGCCTGCCATTAGGGAAAAAAAATATCCCAATAAAACATTCAAGTGCCAAATCAAATGGAACATTTCTTTATTTGAAGTAGCTGGTATCTGTGACTGAAAACATGCACTCCATTGTACAGAGTTTGCACATGAGCACATTTGATATTGAATTAACTGAAAGTTCATGCCAATTTGAATCAGCCCATATTTTATGCAAACATATTCTGATTTGCCCTGAGGAAGTGTAGAACAATTGTGAAATATGGCTTTTGTGGTACTAAAATTTCACCACACTACTACTTACCATTTCAAAATTGTTAAAATTTTGCATTTTGCGTTACTAATGGCACAACAATATTCAAGTGGTTCTAATAACTACAAATGACAATTAGAATATTTTAATGGTGACCATAGTAAGTACATCACTTATTCTGAATGGCATTATGGACAAACTATTTACCTTCCTCAGAGGAACTGTGAAGAAAATAAGCAGAGGAGGAAGAGATACAGAAAGGTTTACTAATTTTCTCAGTCTGGGACGAGAATTCAGGACTCCTATATTTTGACCACTAGACAACATCCTTCTGTGTTTTATGGGAACTAAACAATGCTGTTCTGTCTTGTAACTTCACAACTATGCCACAAAAGCATTTCTGTAAAATTATTAAAACATTAATTAAAATGGAAAAGACCCTTAGCAATACAACATGAAACAAGTCAGTTTTTGGAAAAAGATGTATTACATTTTAATCACAATCCTAGTGGTAAAAGCAAAATTTAAAAGTAAACTTTAGACATCATTTGGCAGAACCATACTTCAACAAATATTCAAACCAATGTATTATGATGTTTGTTTTTAGGCACATATTGCCATTGGAAAGATTTATCATGTTCTCTAACAGATGAAATCATACTGGCCTCCAGTTGGAACACTGTGAAAACAAGATGACATTGGCTTAATTACTGTATTTTTTATTTTGCACAACAGACCTTTCCACAGAGGTCTGTAGTAATTGATTGTTACAGAAAGGCAAATATGTTTTGAATTCTGATTTTCTAGAATGTATCAAGTGCACATTTTTCGAGAAGATATTATAGAGGCAAAGATTGTTAAAAATGCATTACAGTGACCTAACTCTAAGATGACTTGTCATACCTGAGGCTATTTGGGGAGCACTGGGTAATCACATTTTAAGGGAAGTGTTTGATAAAATTCTACAGATATTTTTTTGAATGACATGGCTAAATAATAAGTGACTTAGCAGTTGCAGTTACTTCAGAAGTTCTTGGAGGTTTAATCAGGAGCTTTGTGAGAATTTTCTTCTAATAAGGAAGACTCTGGTTCACATCTTGATCTCAGTTTCCTCTACTTAAGAGTCTGAAAATCAGACTCCTAAGTAACCCTGATGTGCTCTGTTAGAAATAGCCTTTTAAATGGATGGTGGCTATGTGCTTTCCAAAGTGGATGAAGACCGAGTTCTTGTGGGAAAATAACGTTTTTCAAAGCAGTGAATATTTTCAATATCCCTGGGATCTGATTCTCTCTCATTTACACTGTCTTTAGTCCATTGACCTCAATGGCATTACTCTTAACTTAGGCCACAGCAGGTGAGAAAACAATCAGATATATGCCTTTTAATTATTCATTCTTCTAGATCTTCTAAGGCATAGTTCCTTCCAGGAGCTAAACCTTCTTCTGGTGTCTTTCTGAAGATTTGCATAAAGGATGATATGATTCTTGGGTCTTTAGGATCTTTAATTGAAGTCCAGAATTTCAACTGTAATCACAGTTGGCAGAAGCTCAGCAACTAAAAGCAAATAAAGAAGCAGTCTGACTGCTGCAATGATAACACGTGTGTATTATTTTATCTTTAGGGCTATTATAACTGCAGTTAGAGAAATGCCCTAAATTACCACACTTTAAACATTAAAAGGCATTTAACAGGTTTACATGTAACATTTAGAAAATAGTACACAGCCCACCTTCTAATGTATCCTGTCTTAACTGACGTCTTCAACAATTAAGTTAATCAGTCACATTTTACAGACTTCTGTTAAACTTTTGTAATCACCTTATTTAAGTAAATTCAATTTAATTGATCTCTCATGGAAAGTTAAGTCACAATCAAGGAAAACATCATTTACAAAAAGATGGAATTTGGTGCATTAGAATTCCACAGTCCCCGAATATTAATGAGAAGCAGTAAAACACCCAGTAATGAGTTCACAACTTGTTACATTAATACAATGAACTTACTCTCAAAATTCAGTCATTACAATTCTGGCATGCACCCTTTGAACTGTATCAGAATTATCTATTTCTGGGCAATGATCCTGTCTGATTTACAATATGTCTCCTTTCTTCATTTTCCTTAACATTAGTTCTCCAGTTTGTGCCATCCAAATAAGACATCATTCCAGTTTCAGGTATTTTATGATTCAGATTTCATATCTACCTGACAACTCTTTCACGCAGCTCAGAGTGAGAGAACTGATTAACAGGGGTTTGTGTCAAAGTGTTAAACTGTTTCATTAAAACACACAACACAATGACATACTTTGATCTAGGAAAGAAGATAATGATGTTTCAATGAGTGCTGCAAGCAGCTCCCTTCATGATTACACTATGTCAATACTGTGATATGTCAGTACTAGTGCACATTATGCACGACTGGTTCTACTGACATGTCATGAAATGTAAAAACAACAAAAATATAAAACAAACTAAGACATAATTCAAAACAAAATTCCAAGACAAAAAAATAAAATTAAAACTTTTCTAAAACTCTAAAATGGATTTTCTTTTCATTTTGAAATTTTTTTCAGAAAGGAATTTTTGTTGAAACAGATACATTGTTCTAAATGTTTTGATTTTGATGAAAACATATTTTCCACCATAAACCTGTCTCAATGAAAAACATATAGCCAGCTCTAGTTGGGTTAACCTTCTATATTATTGTCTCACATCGGCCCACGCTGCCAACGTGTTGGTGACCATGGATTGCCTCAGAATTCTCTAAGGGGATTTAAAACCCACACAGAAAGGACAGCATTTTCTATTTAATTCTAGAGGTCTTTTTCATAAGTGATTACCTACATAATGCAAGCACATTGGATAACAGAGTTCTAGGCAGCCTAGCTATATTTTCATCTGTCTCAGATGCTGATATTGACTGCGTAGGAGTGAGATGTAGCTATGTATTCTCTTTCCTGCAGAGCTGATGGCAGCTGTCTTCCTGGGTGCATGTTCATTTTCCCCCGACACAAGAATTTCTCCATTAATCACAGTATCCCATCAGCAGTACATCTGTTCAGAAGTCAGTGGCACTTAAGGGTGGCTTATGGGTGTTCGCATGGAGCTCCCTCTGCATTGGAGAAAGAGAAAAATCTTTCAGCATTTGATTTTTAAAAGGTATTTTTGACAAAACAAATTCTGAGTTCCATGGCTAATTTTCCTAGTTCAATGAGTAACGGGCTTACACTAAATGTGGATGTCTAAAAAAGATTTTGCTTATAATTGGAAATAAATATTTGCAGGGCTCTCATTCCCTTCAGGCTAAAGCTGATTTAGGAATAATACTCCATAGTCCTAACACAGAAAGTGAAACAAGCAGCCGTTTCAATACTTCATGTACAATAGGAGCAGAATGACAACCATGTCAGTGATTAAATTATGTATCATCCCGAAAGAGTTAATAGAGTCTCCATTGTTTTCTAATAGGATCTTTACAAAAATGGGCTATGTCTCAGAGCAGTTAGAAACTGTTCAGTAATTCTAGTATAAACCCTAATCTTAATTTATTTTCGGTGCGGGCTATGGTGAATGTGTATGTTTCATCCAGGCAATTGTGTTATTCAATGTTATTGGGATTAAGTCTTTTTGTAGCCCATCTGCACAGTTAAATAGTGGCTTTATGGTGTGAAATCACTTGCTATAGAGAATGCAGTAGCTTATCTCTTTTCCGTGCAGACCAGCCATCACCTAATTCCCTACAAAATGCATACAAAGAAATTATATTTCAAAACTCCCAAATGCACGTGATGGCACAAATAAAGTGCTTTCAGCTTTAAGATGTCCATTACAATCATTTATCCACAAAAGTTCTTGGCACAAACTGTGAAAAAGCTTTCTTTTTGAATAAATGGAACTCTATCAAAAGTATACAGACATCTGAAATGACTGTAAATGAAAGAAAACTATTCAATGGTATTTTGTCACAAAGCTCTTTTCTCTATAAAGTTGTTTTATGTAGAGTTTTATTGACTTGAATTTACAAAGTAACATATGGTGTTATGTTTTTATTAGCAGACTAGGCCAAAAATGCAGTTTATTTTATGATACTTTAATAAGGCTGAAGATTAATATTTTATGGTATTGTTACCTTTATTTAAAATGCCTTTCAAAACTTATTTGTTCAGTGTCATTTGCAGAAAATTTATTTTTCTAAATATTATAAATTAAAAAATGAATATAAAAATGCTCCCTACATTATTAATTTGGAAAGGAAACAGATATCAAGGTAGATTAATATATATGCAACTGTGAGGGTTCAGATTCGTGGTGTAAGTATAAGGACCAAAATGCAATACTGGAGATTTAAAATTCCAGATGTCCAGCAAGAAGCAAGCGTCATGTTTACTAAAAAAGTTAATGAATGACCAGATAAGCAACACAAATAATATTAAGAACAAGGGGGATGGAATGAAAGCCACAATAGGGAAAGAAAAGGTTAAAGAATATTTAGATAAGTTAACTGTATTCAAGTTGTCAAGTATTAATGAAATTCATCTTAAGGTACTTAAGGAACCAGCTGAAGCAATCTTGGAATTGTTAGCAATTATCTTCAAGAACTCTTGGAGGACAAGTGAGGTCCCAGAGATCTGGAGAAGGGCAAACATAGTAGTTATCTTTAAAAAACGGAACAAAGAGAACCTGGGGAACTGTAGACCAGTCAGCCTAACTTTGATACCTGGCAAGATAGTGGAACAAATTATTAAACAATCAATTTGTAAAGCATCTAGAGGATAATAGGATTATAAGAAATAGCCAGCATGGATTTGTCAGGAATAAGGCATGCCAAACCAACCTAATTTCTTTTCTGACAGGTTTTGTGACCTAGTGGATGGGGGAAAGAAAGATGAGCTATAGCTTAATTTTCAGTAAGGTTTTCACAGTACCACATGGCATTCTTATAAGCAAACTAGGAAAATGCAATCTAGATGAAGTTACTATAAGGTGGGTACGCAACTGGTTGAAAGACCATACTCAAAAGAGTAGTTATCAATGATTTGCTGTCAAAACTGGGAGGGCATTTCCAGTGATGTGAGTGTTGGGTCCAGTACATTAATTCTTCAGTTAAAATGTGTTAGCTGACACATTTTAAGAACCTATATTTTTGTGCAGTTTAGCTGCATTCCCTGGTACCACGTGATAGCATACTGCTATTATAAAGATATGTATATACTGAAAATTGAACATTTAGTGGCAAAATGAAACAAATTGTATTTAATATTAAAGTAAATAAGAAAAGGGATTCTTGTCCTGATTAATGATAAATTAGAAAAGTAATAATTGTGTTAACATTCATATATAACTCTTCAAAACCCCATTTTTTAATTTACCTGAAACTGCAGATGTATTTCCAATCTGCTGCAACACAGTGCTTTGGAAATTAGGACACTTTACTGACAAATTTGAGTCCAGATTGCTGTAAAATGCAAAAGCCTTGGTGTATAATGAGTTTTTCAGCACAAACGTATATGACAAATGTAGCCATACTAATATTGTGATATTTTACTTGGATTTATTGAACAAAAAAAATACAGGAACCACAGTATTATGTATGAAGACACTCTTACTCTCTCTCTTTCTCACCACAGCTCATAAAATAATCAAATGGGACTCAGAATCTGTCCTGGAGAATATTACTTAAACTGTAACCTCCCCCTGCCTCAGAAGCCATTCCTTTGATGGCACATGCACTATATGATTTCTGACCTGTCACTGCATGCCTCTATTTCAGATTCTCTCTGACTATGAGACAGATGGCAATGAATATATAGCAATGGATAAAAAAGTACTTTAAAATATTAGAACTTGAGAAAGGGGTTTCTATTTTCCAAGGGCTTATGTTAACTGCCTACAACAAAAGCAAACAAAAAAGGGTAAAATAATCACATCTTTATAACTCTATATTTCAGTCTTCGGTGTATTTCCCTGACTATGATTAATATGAATCTTGTACTTGCTGAGAGGCTATAATGGCTGGAGGAACTAGCAAATGGTTGAGAGAGGAAGATAAGGGACAGGGAGCAGAGACTGGGTGGCAGAGCATTTTGAGCATGTTAATAAAAGTGCAAACAAAATCAACATATATGCCAATCACTGCAGTGTCACTGGTAATGGAATTGCACATCTCCAGTGTACCAATTCTCCTTCCCCTGTTCTTTTATGGAGGGCCGAGTGAATAGGGTACATCTGCTGACGGACACTTCCCTTCCAAGAGTGTTGGCGCATTGGCTCATTCCCTCTCCACCCCAGAACTGGCCAGTGGCTACAATGACAGCTAGAGCCAATAGTGTGGAGGAGAGCCCATTGGCAATAGCTGTACCTGCATGACCTTTGCTGATTCTCCTGCTGGGGTCTGTTGCCTGTTGGCCATCAGGCTAAGCAGCTGTTTCAACATTTTCCTCTGCTGCTGTCAGTCATACTCCCTCATTGCCCTGTCATGCTGAAAGTACTCCACCACCTCTCCTCCCTGTCCCTGCCCGTGTTTGTTTTTTTAATAAAGAATTTGTATGAACAATCTATAAGGGAGTTCTTGGGAAACAAAAAAAGGCAGGAAGGTTTACACCAAAAACTTGTAATAAAGTCATATAATAACAAGGGATAAATTGATATGTATAGTGCCAGTGAATCTCATTAGTCCACATCATCCCACTTCTCCATGCAAAGCAAGGATGTGGGCACATGGGACATCCCTTACGTGCTCTGCTGGACACAGTCCAAGCTGTCAAGGATGCACTTTCTGCACCGGTCTGTAAACAAGCACTATCTTCAACCTACTCCTGCCAAATGCTCTCCCCCTTACCCTTGCACATGCTGTGCAGTATGAAACATGCCCCAATAACATGAATGGCACTGGATATACGGACATCCAAATGGGTTTGAAGACAGCATCATCTTGCCTTCAGGCAGCCACAAAAACATTCCACCACCCATCTGCATCTGCTCAGTGTGTAATTAAATCTTCTTCCAGGTCTCTTAAATCAGGGTATGGCTATATGAGTCAGGGCAATGGAGGATAGGATGGGTAACCTAAATTAACAATGGTCACAGAGACCCCATTTATATCAATAAGGGAATTCACAGCTATCAAAACCTGTATCATGTCTCCACTCAGCCATGTCCTTATGTAGCCTGCATGACTTCCTCAAAGCATGCCACCACTTTCTAATGGTGAAAAGCCACTATCAAAATGCCTTCTATCATGTCTAAAGTCCTCTAACTCCCTCCAGCTGCAGAAATGGGCATTATATTAATAGTGCTAGCTGCTGGAACAGGTCACTGTGCTGAGCTGGATCTATGCCTTGGCACCATGGGACACATCCCCAGAAATCCTAGTTCCTAAACAGGGTTACTGCAACATCACTGTGTACACAGTTGCACAGGTATGACTAGAGTGACTGGGGGGTGGGTACTTGTTGCTGGGTTTGGCTGACTCAGGTTCCCACCTACACCTAGATAAATGCTTCATTGAAAATATACTCTAAGTGTCTGAACGTAAGCAGATTTACATTGAAGAACAAAAAAGCCCATATTGCAGTTGAGTAACTTTACACAGTGCCCCATTGTGATGATATAGATAGAAGGCTGTCCTAATACTGTGAATATGTAAATATTAAAGGGTTCAAACCAAAACATTTATATTCCTACAGGTTTTTTTTCCTCTGTCCTTCTATGCCATCAGGTACTTTACATTTTCAGAAGACTACATAATAATGTATCCACTGACATGGCCTTTCGGTGTATTATATACACTTAAAAGGCATATATTTACATGCACACATGCTCACACACACACCACTTCCAAGCATGGCTTATACTGGGCATCAGTAATACCCTGTCTGCATCTTTCACCCCAAACCAATCAAAAAGAGAAAACACCTTCTAAAGTCTCTTAGCCCAAAGTCAAGCAAAGATTTAAAGCCAAAGTGATAGTCTTCCACCTTGCAAACTTGTGCTCTGAGGGGCTCTTAAAAATATTGAGTTCCATTGCCTGGAACCCTCCACTGGATATGTCCTACTTACAGTTCACAGGAGTTCAATTACATCAAAGCTGCTATTCATAATACCAGCATCAGATCTACTTCGCATTTTTTCCAGAAACCAAATCGTTGTAAGGTGCTTGAGACACCCTTCCTGGAGCGAGATGAGTGAAGCAGTCAGCTCAGCATCAGTCCTTCATTGGCTGATTAAAAGTGGAATTAAAAAACATTGACTATCTGTGCCTTTAAACTGCAAAAAGTAAAGACTTGGTTGCACAGCGGAGCAGCACAGAGTTAGGACTGAGGCACTCCATCCATGTCCCAGCATGCACCCAGCACTCCCTCTGAGATGAGGCAGGCAGGTCTACTTAACTTGTCTGCTGGTTTCTGGTTGATCCCAGCCCTTCTAGGCCCCCAGAAGACTAAGTGTTGTCGGAACCCAGCCTTGAGTTGTTTTTTTTCTAGACTGGGGGTCAGAGCACGAGCAATGGGGCAAAAACAATCTGACAGATTCCATCACAGTGCGAAATAGCTATCACATTAACAACATTTTAAAATATTGGTTCTGATTCTCCAATGTTTGCCCTTTGTGTAGTATTTCACATCTGTGTAAAGAAGATATGTGGTGCTAGCACCTGTGTGAGAGGCGAATTTTGATATGGCTAGTTTTTATATCTATTTTGCAGATGTGTGAAGTACTGCATGATGGGCTAGGCAGCAGAGAACCAGGAACATTGCATTCCTATTTGAAAAGTGCCTGTTGAA
This sequence comes from Mesoclemmys tuberculata, assembly GCA_007922155.1. Lineage (NCBI taxonomy): Eukaryota > Metazoa > Chordata > Testudines > Chelidae > Mesoclemmys > Mesoclemmys tuberculata. The sequence continues at coordinate 2,837,694 of ML675617.1, read as the reverse complement.
GGATATTTGCTTTCACTGGAGTGCAAAACCAGGCCATTTGGGCTTCTCACTCAGGTATTTTTTCTAGACAGAAAAATTTAGCAAATGAGAATTTTGTCAGCTCATTTAGGAGGACAGATAATGTGCTGTAAAATCAATGTGTGTATAACACCAGCAACGATTAGAGTAAGGCCTGGTCTACATTAGAAAATTAATTCAGCATAACTATGTTGCTCAGGGGTGTGAATAATACACACCATGAGCGTTGCAGTTAAGCCAGCCTAAGTCCCTGTGCAGACAGTACTATGTTAATAGGCCTTCTGTCAACCTAACTACTGCCTCTTGGGGAGATGGATTACCTACTTCAATGGGAGAATCCCTCCTGTCAGTATAGGTAGTGTCTACACTGAAGTACTATAGCAGCATATATACAGTGGCATAGCTGTTGTACAGTATATTTTAGGTGTAAACAAGTCCTAAGAAATGCACTTCCGGACAGATGGCCAGCATAAAGCCTGTGCTCTCTTAAGGCCCACATATACCTTCTAAGGGCATTTCTACACTAGGAAAAGGGTATGTTTTAAAACGTGATTAATACATTATAAAATCCTAGACTAGACAATGTGAGTTGTTAATGTTATTAGCTGATCAAGGTGAACCCTGGACCACTCCCTAGGCTCTATGCTCGCATTCAACTCTACCAGCTCAGATGTTAAAACTACAGTTTGACCTGGCTACTCCAGGATTTTAAAATGTGTTCGCAATTATATTTAAAATACACTTTTCCTACTGAAGACAGGGCTTATAGTGTGTGGAAGAAACAAGGCTTCACTCTGTGTTTTTAGTTGAGGCTCATCAGAGATAGAGACTCTTTTATTATTCTTATTAAGCTCAAACGTCTGCAGGGGGAGAGCCACTGACAGAGTTGCTTCTGGTCAGTAAAGGGTCTCGCCCTCAGGCAGATTTTAACATATATTTATAGCAGGGTTAGAAGTACAGCCTTCACTCTTATCACTTAGTCAAGCAAACTGCAGCCCAAACAATTTCTTTGAGTCAAACAGTTACATTTCTCACTCTCTATTTTACCCCCTCCTCTTACCAGTAAGACATACATTTCTGGACCAAAGTTGAAGACCTACACAGTGTTACTTCCACAATTCCCCCCTTTGGTGCTTCATAGCACCACACTGCCTTAAACTTCTATACCCATTAAGTCTTCAACTTCTTTCTTCACTTGCTCGTCCCGTTCTTTTATCTCAGCATACATATTATATACTGCTGTTTTCTGTTCTGGGCTCAGCTTACCTTTTTGCACTTCCATTGCAGTACATTTAAAGGAACATTTTATAAGCACTATGAATAACTGTATTCATACAAAAATTCCAGTAATACCCCCAAATAAAATTAACACAATATATAAGATCTTGGACCCCCATCCTCCGAGCCAGGACCATAGGCTCCATTGATCTGTTTCTTGGAGCTTTGCTACTTCCTTTCTAATATGCTTGGCTTGTGTGAGAATGTCATGGGTGTTATCTGGTATATAAACACAAGATTCAGGTCCTATCAGGGCATACACTCCTCCTTTGCTTGCATATGCTTGTGCTTCTTAAGAATAATAAAAGAGTCTATCTCTGATGAGGCTCAACTAAAATCACAGAGTGAAGCTTCATTTCTTCCACAAGTGCAAGTGAGATTTAAGAGATGCCTAGCGTTGTGTTGGTCCTCTACATAGAAGCGAATTTCATCACAGTGAATCATCTAAGATTTGCTAAACATAATGTGGTCGATTACTAATTCTTTGCCAGACAGATGGCCACTATTTCCTACACTTACATCTTCTTTCGCAACCAACAGAATCAACATTTCAGTTATTTAAGAGCATGTAAGTCAGGGAATATCTTATAGGTATATCCAAGTCTCAAAGTAAGGAGAAGAATTTAACAGTTTAATACTACTCAGGCAAATTATATTATTTCTTTCTCCATTTATTTTAAAGGAAGTGTCACGATGACTTATTTTATAGATAAAAATGATTGCAGTAAAACTGATTAAAAATGTATTACATTATTTATAGTTTAAAGTTGTCTTTGCTTCAGGCAAGGCAGTTGTACCTCTCATCAGGTTTAAATATTTTTTACCAAGTCTTCTAAAAAAAAAGTCACTTTTGTTTAATTCCATGCGTTACACCTGTAAACCAGTTTTTGAGAGATATGTGCATCATCTAGGGATGTATGTCACTATCAATGAATGCAATGTAAAAGTTCCAGTGAGTGAAAGAAAGGGTGGTAAGGAAGATAGGATAAATCATCATTACTTTAGTCTTTTAACAATGGAAATGAGCATTGAGGGAAAGTACACATATTGGTTGGTATTTAAGATGTCTACTGCCCTAAGTCTGAAAAGATGCTGAAGCACATATACAAAATAAATCACATTTGGGATCACATCTTATCATAGGTTCTCATGGCACAGGTGAGTGGGGCCACATCTACTTTAAGGAATTTCATGTTGATACAGCCACAACAACAAAGTCACGCCAGAATGAATTTCCTTAAAGTAAATTGCTGTACTGACAGGACCCAAAGTAGGTCTTACACCAGTGCAGCTTATCACAGGATGTTACAGAATAAACAATGTGTGCTAATGTAGCACATCTGCATTAAGGGGTTTGCACTGACATACATGTGCTGCTGTGAATTTCCTAAATGTAGACAGGGGATTAGCATCATGTCTTCTTCCCAACTTATTTCATTATTTGCACGCTTCCATTCCTTTTCTCACTCTTTTTTGTATATCTCCTCTCCTGCTTCCTCCTCAGTTTTTCTCTCAAATATAAAAAGATAAGGTGTAGAACCAATCAATAATAACTGAAATGGGAAAAAGTCATCCAAATTTTAAATTCTGATGAAAAAGAGGGATGATTTTTAGCAAAAATATTGAAAAAAGTTTTCACTTTCCAACTAGCTAAGTAAGGTGTTAACTGATTATCATTAACCTGTGCCCCAGCAAGTTGATCCCTCTATTTAATTTCCACTTTTTCCTTGGGTCTGAATAATGACAACCACATTTTATCAAATCATAACTTTTTAAAAAATAAAATTGTCCACCCGTGGCAACATTTGCACATGCTGAGGAAATGTTACTTATGAAGAATTCTTTGATCTACTCTTTCTGTAGGTTTTTAAAGTGCGATGATTTTCAAAAAAATAAAACACAAAAGATAATAACTTTGAATCTCTCTAGCTCAAATGAAATGATAGTATTAAAGAAGCAGCCAGGTCACAGCTTTTAGGACACAGTTCAGAGCACACCTTTTAGCATGGGAAGTGCTTGTTACCCTTAAGCAGTCTGAAGTGCAACAGCTCAAGATAGCAAGTACTCTCCCTGCTAATAGGAGTCCGCAGCAGTAGAGTCTTACTTTGAAAGAATTCGTGTACACATTCATAATTCAGACTACGCTTCGCCATCATTTTGACTTTTGCTTTAGAATAGCTGTGCAAACAAGCTAGCATGAACTGTTCCTGTATTCCTCCAAGTTCCTCCAAACTGCTAATGAGGTCACTATTTTTAACACCACTTTTGTGATGAATAAGCTAAAAAATGATATCTTGGAAGTTTCTATTTTCTTTATAACGTGTGTAAAAATTTTACAACTTTAAAGAAAAACAAGTGTGCATACTTTATATTTCGGGGTGATGGGGACTGAATGTTCAAGTGGGGTGAACAGCAAAGTAAGTCTGATACTGAAACCTTTCCACTTTTAACCCTTGTGGGGTGTGGCATACTCTCACTGTGCAGCCTACCTGCCAGCATCACAGCCCAGTGCAGGGAGGAGCAGAGCCAAGACCCTGCCTTTTCATGGTCCTCCCTTTCCTGGGCCCACATTACAGTATGTGCCCCAGGAGAATAGGGATGAAGCACCCCGTGCACTGACTGCGATTCTGCTTAGTCCTCATATGGGAGGCATAAGTGGCAATATGTTTCCTTGAGTCCTTCCTCTTCTCCTGATCCTGTGCATACAGGCAGAATATGAGCCCAAACACAACAGTAATGTGCTACAGCCATTACTAATTGTCACAACCTATTCTGTACTTTCTCTTAACTACCACGTCTTTAACAGTCAGCCATAAACATCACTGAAGTACCTGTTTCATTTAGATACTAGTACAGGAGAAAGCTCGTTATCTCATTTTCTTCTTTGTTTTCAGCTGTCAGTAGTACTGATTTAACTCAAGGGACATAGCAAAGTCTTGTTGATTGTATATGATACAGTAATCAAATTAAAAAGAACACAGATAGGAATCTTAGAATTATCAGATGATTTATCAGATGAGATAACTGCAATGAATGGCTTCCACAATACAATGAAATAGAAAAAATAATATTAAAACAGACATCAATCTATTTGCCCACTCATTTCTGCATTGCACTTGTTGCAATGTTATTCAAAGTGAAATGTTAGTGTTTGAATAAAAGATTCCTTTTCAAAACACACACTCTTTCTATTAGATTCTATACTTACATCACATCTGTAACTTTCTATTCTTTGTCAAACCACAGTTTATTCCTGTGGGAGTACATTAATGTCATAAATTCAGTATTCCAGGTCAAACCCTGAAGAACAGCATTATCACTGATTAAGGACTTCAAGTATTTGATCCTGCAATAAATTCATGCAACAAAAGTATGAAGAGGAGGTGGGCTGAGAAGAAGCTCTCTCTTATTTAAATCTGGTCTAATATCTTCCAAGAAATAGCACATATGGCAAAAAAATAGTTGTGAAAAATCAAGTTAAAATGAAGAGAACTTAGTTGGTTACATTTGAAAGTTTTCCCTAGTAAGAATCCCTCTTTTTAATGCCAAGCAACCTTGTCAATGTGTCTAAAGTTGAAAATGAAAACAGGCAGAACATGCAAAATCAAGGCTAACGCTGTGCACTTAACCTTTTTCCCAATGACATGACTTAAGACAGAAGTGTCAGCATGGTTCCTTTTGCATTTAATCAGAGTTATAATATAGTGTATTTTCTTTCCTACTTGGCTACTTGGATTATCAGGTGAGATACTAAGACATGTGGTAGGGCAAGATGCCTCACTGAAGGAAATGTGTGACCAATTACTTTTTCATTTCTTAAAATAATGAGAACACATTCTGACATTTAAAGAAAAGAACAAGAACACTTAATTATCCTAAGTCTATAATCATTCTAGCTATAAATCTTTTCCTTTCACTACAGTTCCACGTAAGTACTCTTGAGGTTGGAGGGAGAATGTATCTTTTTTTCCCCCTCAATAATTTATTTTTTAACAAGTGTTCAAATTACCTTAGGAGAAAAAGATGCAGTATCATAGTATAGAGCTTCACTGCTCTGTCACATCAAAGAATATTCTTCTCCGCAGTCTATGCCTCAAGATAAAGACAGGTACTATTAGTCTGTGCGTGTTATATGCTTCATGATACTTCACAGGAACATATGCCTTATTGGGTCTTCTTCTTTAATTACAGCAGCCAGGCTAGAAAGACAGACAACACTATCACAGGCCAATGGCTTTTACCTCAAACAGAAGGAGGATGGTCACATTAAGAAATTGCTTCTACAATACATTCTACCCTTCATTCAAAGAAATGTCAAGAGAAATAATGTTTTGTTTCAAGTCACCAGGGCCTGATGAAATACATCCTAGAATGTTCAAGGAGCTGACTGAGGAGATATCTGAACCATTAGCAATTATTTTTTAAAAGTCTTGAAAGATGGGAGAGATTCCAGAGAACTGGAAAAGGGCAAATAAAGTGCCAATCTATAAAAAGGGAAATAAGGACAGTAAGTGAATTATAGACCAATCAGCTTAACTTCAGCACCCAGAAAGATAATGGAGCAAATAACTAAGAAATCAATTTGCAAACCACTAGAAAATAATGTGATCAGTTACAGTCAGCATGGACTGTCAAAGACAAATCATGTCAAGCCAACCTGACAGATTTCTTTAACAGGGTAATAAGACTTGTGGCTGGGGAGCGAAAGCAATAGGTATGGTATATCTTGACTTTAGTAAAGCTTTAACACTGTCTAGCATGACCTTCTGATAAATAAAGTAGGGAAATACAACATAGATGGAGCTACTATTAGGTGGGTGCATAACTGGCTGGAAAACCATTCCCAGGGAGTAGTTATCAGTGGTTCACAGCCAAGCTTGAAGGGCAAATTGAGTGGGGTCCCGCAGGGATCAGTTCTGGGTCTGGTTCTCTTCAATATCTTCATCAATGATTTAGATAATGGCATAGAGAGTACAGATATAACATTTGTGGATGATACCAAGATGGGAGGGTGTAGTGAGTGGGTGTGGCCTCCCTCCAAGACTGCCAGGAAGAAACAGGCTAGGTCTGTGGGGGCGGAGCCAGAGACTGCCTGTCTGCCCACCAGGAAGGGAGGAGGTGGGACAGGAAGTATAAAAGAGAAACCCAGGAGCTCAGAAAGGGCCCAGCTCCCAGAGAGGAAGGATGTGCATCTCTGTGTTTCAGAGCTACCTGCAGCCTGGTACCCACACAAGGAGGCCAGTACCCAGTACCTGGGTAAGCAGACCAGGGCCTGGGTGCCAGTGACTGACCAGCAGTCGGCTTGGTACCCTGAGGTACCACTGGAGCTGAACACCCTGCCAAACCTGGGGTCCCAGAGGGGCCAAAACTTAGAGGAGCTGCCAGAGGCATATGAAGAGGAGGTGGCCATACCAGACCAGGAGGAGCTGCTCTTAGCATCACCAGAGGATGATGAAGAGGTGTGAGCCCTGACTGGACCAGACCTGGAGGAACTGTCCCCCACCAACCTCCCCAACGAGCTGCCAGACCTGCCACCCCCTGATGAGATCGAGGAGTTCTACAACTGCCCATGGCCAATTATCCTGAGGAGCTGCTGGATTTACCACTCCCCGACAAGTTCAAGGGATCCTGCAACTTGCCCCTGGACGAGTACCCTGACGAGGAAAAGTGGATGGCAGCACAGCAGGTACTGAAGGGAAAGGGGACAGGAAGTATCTCAGGGAGGGGTTACCTAGTCTGGAAATTGGAGGACTGTACAGTGAGTCAGCATGTTGTGGTTGGGACCCCGCTGACTCTGTGGCATACCTCTCTGCCACGGATAGGGACTGGGCTGGAATGCAGTGGAGTTGGGAGGGCCTGAGTCCCCCTTCCCTGATCCCACTGGGGGCCTTGTGAACTGTGCGCCACCTGTTGGGGCTTCTTGGTATTGCCTTAGGGCTGCCCTGCCTGAGCCCAGAGACTGTTCCCCTAACCCAGGCTGGGCCAACCCCTGTCAGAACAGGGTAGGGAGTGGGTGTGGCCTCCCTCCGAGACTGAGAGGGAGGGATGGCCCACCCCGCTACAGAGGGGTTGCAAGTGCTTTGGAGGATAGGATTAAAATTCAAAATCATCTGGACAAACTAGAGAAAATGGTCTGAATTAAGTAGCATTAAATTCAATAATGACAAATGCAAAGTACTCCACTTAGGAAAGAAAATCAGTTGCTCACATACAAAATAGGAGATGACTGCCGAGGAAGGAGTACTGTGGAAATGGATCTGGGCATCACAGTGGATCACAAGCTAAATATGAATCAACATTGTAACACTGTTGCAAAAAAAGTAAACATAATTTGGGATGTATTTGCAGGCAAGCAAGACATAAGAAGTAATTCTTCCACTCTACTCCATGCTGATTAGGCCTCAGCTGGAATATTGTGTACAGTTCTGGGCATTACATTTCAGGAAAGATGTGGAGAAATTGGAGAAAGTCCGGAGAAGAGCAACAAAAATGATTAAACATCTAGAAAACATGACATATGAGGGAAGATTGAAAAAACTGAGTTTGTTTAATCTGGAGAAGAGAAAAATGACCAGGGACATAACAGTTTTCAAGTACATAAAAGGTTGCTCCAAGGATGAGGGAGAAAATTGTTTTCCTTAATCTATAAGGATAGGACAAGGAGAAATAGGCTTAAATTTTAGCAAGGGTGGATTTGATTGGACATTAGGAAAAACTTCCTTTCAGAATAGTTAAGCACTGGAATAAATAGCCTAGGAAAGTTGTGGAATCTCCATCACTGGAGATTTTTAAGAGCAGTTTAGACAAAAACTTGTCAGGAATGGTCTAGATAATGATTGGTCCCACCATAAGTGCAGGGGACTTGACTTGATGACCTTGCATAGTCTTTTCTAGTCCTATGTTTCTATAATTGTGATTTAAGTAAATTAGCATCCTTTGGACTGATAACGTAAAGCCATGCTTCCCAAACTGTTTTAAAGCTTAATTAAATAAATAAAGCATTAATGGTGGGTATGTGAGGAATACAAATCAATGCGTTTATAGAAAATAGGTCTTGTCAAACTAACGTGATATCTTTTTCGTTGGAGATTATAAATTTGGTTGATAAAGGCAATAGTGTTGACATAATATACTTTGACTTGGTACTGCACAAGATTTTGATTAACAATCTAGAACCATATAAAATTAACATTTTAATCCATTTAATGTGTTCTAACTAGAAAAATGATAGGTCTTTCAACATAATTGTAAATGGGGAATCATCATGAAGAGAGTGTATTTTCCAGATGGTTCCAGGAATCAGTTATTGGCCCTGCGCTATTTAATATTTTTATCAATGATCTTGAAAAAGATATAAAGCCATCACTTGATAAATTGGGGGAATAATGAAGAGGACAGGTCATTGATTCAGAGTGATCTCGATTGCTTGGTAAACTGGACCTAAGCAAACAGTGTACATTTTAATACAATTAAATGTAAATTATACATCTAGGAACAAACAAACAATGTAGGCCATACTTACAGGAGGGGAGATTCCATGCAGGTAAGCAATGACTGAAAAAGATGTGGGGGTCATGGTAGATAATCAGCTGAACATGAGCTCTCAGTATGACACTTCAAGCAAAAGAGCTAATGTAATCTTGGGATGTATATACAGGAGAATCTTGACGGAATAGAGAGGTTATTTTCATCTATATTTGGCACTGGTGCAACCACTGCTGGAATACTGTGTTCAGTTCCAGTGCCCACAATTAAAGAAGGATGCTGATAAACTGGAGAAGGTTCAGAGAACAGCCACACTGATTATTAAAGGATTAGAAAACATGCTTTGTAGTAATAGAGTAAGCTATTTAGTTTAACAAAGAGAAGGTTAAGCTTGAGACTTGATTACACTCTAAAAATATCTACATGGAAATAATAATAATGGACTGTTCAATTTAGCAGAGAAAGGTGTAAAGTGATCCAATGGCTGTAAATTGAAGCTAGATAAATTCAGTCTGAATTTAATGTGTAATTTTTTGATAGAGAGGGTAGTTGACAATTTATCACAGGTCATAGTGGATTCTCCATCAGACAATTTCTAAATCAAGATTGGATGTCTTTGTAAAAGTTCTGCTCTAGGAATTATTTTGGCCTGTATAATACAGGACATCAGACTAGAGGATCACAATAGTCCCTTTTATGCTTGGAATCCATGAAAGCTTAGACTTTACTAGAGTAAAATGAAATCAATCATGCCACAACCTTCAACCACACTACGTTAGTAAAAGCTCAATCATCTTTTAACCCTTCATAATGATTTCTTATTTTTACAAGCTTTCATAAGCAGCTAAATAGTTAGCAATGATCATATTAAAATATTATCTTTAGCATCTGAATTTGCATCCATTAAAATAAATGGCTCTCTGCAAACTCAACCATCACTCGGTTCACATTTTGAAGATTCTCTCTGCACCTATAACAGTTGGGTTTAAGAAGAGCCAAAACTCTGCAGAACTGAAGAATCTGTCTACAACCTGAGAGATGAAGGGAGGGCATGCACTTTGGGAAATTCTGTCATAACCGATCCTGCCAGCTGTCAAACAATACCCTGTCTTGTGCTGGTAGTTCTGTTGAAGTCAGTGGACTACATATTTGAGGAAGGACTACTCACACAATTAAGAGTTTGCAGCGTCCAGTCTATAAATGAATGATATACAAAAAAACTATACATGATGAATGAATCTTCATACTAGTGGAGACTATACTTAAGAGACTGGTGATCTCATTCTGTGAATATCCTATCCTATCTGCTGCAGTTCCCTAAACAGAGAAATGGTATTGGTAAGGTGAATATTCTGCTAATTTTATAGGTAAATTATTTTTCAGTTTAAGGGCAGCAAAAAAATCACCTCTTCCACCCTCTCCCCTCCAAAAAAAAGAGAAAAAAGCCCAACAGATCAATGAAACAGGAAATTGTAAAGATATACCACATACTCAGTATTTCGAGGAAGACAAATTTACATTTCACCTATTTACACTTGTTGGCAGAATTCTAATGAAATCAGAAGTTCAGAAAGTGACAAGTGGCAATATGCTTATTCCTTACAGATTATATTTTCCTGAACTCACCAGGATTTCCTAATATTTTCTATTTTGTTACAAAAGTGCACACACACAAAAAATTCTGTTCATATAACTTAAAGACAAAAAGATTTTGCTGGTTTACACAAAAAAGTGGGACACTTTGATATGACAATAATGGGTAGGTTTTGTAACCAAAATTGTCCCATTTTTGTAAGCCAGTGCATTTTTTTTTTTTATAACTGCATCCACTGGCAGAGATAGTAAATTCCGTCTAGGTTCAAATACATGGATGCACTTGTGTGCATATGAGTTTTTGCATATGAATGCACATGAAGTAGAAACTGGCTGCTTTGCACAGTTCTGGCATCTGGTAATTTTGCACAGCTGTAATGTGATACCTGGATCTACCACCTTTAAAATGTGCAATGCCACCTATTAACATGCACAGGACAAATCTAAGCACTCTGTATTTTTTAGCACCTCAAAACCATTGCCATAAGGATAATTTTCTGAAGTTAATTCTTCTGGAACTAAAGTATAAGCATAGAAGCTAATAATGTGTGATAAACAATACTGGGCATACTGGTACACAATTACATTTCGGTATGACAGCACTGTGTTATATGCATTTCTCATTGTGTCAGCTAGCACCAGATCGTTTCCTGTTGTGTGATCTTACCAGTGCAAATCAAAACTACACTTTTCAATGTTGTTCTCATTCTGGATACAAACCACCATTAAAGTGATGGCACAGAAAACACCATGAGTGATCATGCACGTTAATCTGCAACTAATTCAACTTTCCCCTTGTATGACAAAAATGAAGGCAATGTTTTGTTAAAGGTATTATTTATTTCAGTGAACAAAGCCAGGCTTGCTACAAAATATAGTCCTCTGGGTCTTTGAGCAGAAGGAAAAACTTTTTTTAAATAAATAATTTAAAAAACTAGAGAACCAGCACTTATCTGTTAATTATTCATGTTTGTTTTCATTTTTAGCTACTCTGGAGCTTGCTGATGTTGGTGCTCCCTACAAGCTTTAAGTACCCTTTCAGCACAACTCTGCCAAATTAAACTGTCACTTTCTATTAAAAAAATCTATAGCAGGAGGTTTTTAATCTTCTGATTTAAGCTCTGCACCAGCAAGTCAAAGTTTAAATTAGGATGGTATCAGTTTATGAAATAAAGCCTGACAACCTGTGAAGAAAAACTTCTTGGCTTGACTCCAACTGAACAGAGGTGCATGGTTTTATTGTTGTGGGGATATTTTGTTTTGTTTTGTTGGGGAGCCTGTTACAGCTACAATGTGTGGTTTAATCTCTCACTCTTATTTAAATAAACTTTTTCCACAGATTCTGTGAGACCAGCCACCTCCCACCCTAAGTGTTTGAACTGTATTTGATTGTTATTTGGCCAATTGCATCTGTATGTCTGCCTGGATGCGTACCTTTCAGTATAATGACTAGTCAGTATGAGATTCAGTCAGGAAAAAATGGCTTCCAAGACACCACTTTTTCCCGTGTGGATAAGGAGAGAGAGCTGGAGATCGCATTTCACTGGATTGAAAGTGAAATGGGACCTAATTCATCAAGAAAATAATTTCATAAACAACTCTTCATTTTTCTTCTCTCCATTTTTGTTACTCATTTATATTTTCTTTTTTTAAAACAGTTACTGTTATTTTCTTCTAACGTCACCTTTCCCAGTATAGTTTTCTTTTCCTCATGCTAGCTTTATTTTCTCTTGAATGTCTAACTTGTATTTTCTATCCCCTTGCATTTTATTTTCAGTTCCTGTTTCTATCAGCATTGATTCCCTCCTTGGCTGTAGCCCACATCCCCCTCTTCCACTCCAGCCTTACATCTGGTGCCTCCAGCAGAGGAGATCATATCCCTGACAGTCACAGTCTACGCCACTGATCCTTGCATTCTCTCAGCCTTCCCATGCCTGTACTGCACAGCTTGTGCTGGATGGCTGCTTGTTACCAGAGATGGCCTGCAACAGGGCTGCAGAGTGCAGGTCAAATCACAAGGGGAAGCATTGTGCAAATGGTACTCACCTGGCTCTGTTTGCCTTTCTCATGCAAAAAGAGAGGAACAGAGGAGTACTAATCAATCAATTTCCTCACTGTAACTAGCAAGAGCATCTGTAGCTAAGCAGCTCTAAAAGGTTGTTGATTAGCCTGCTTATGTGGTATGGCTGGAACATATAGCACAGTACTCCATCTCCATTGGAAAACTTTGCCAAATCACCTGGGACATCATCAATATTGGCACTTTCCCGAGATCAGATCTACAAGGAATCTGAACCGCCTGAAATGCTACAACCTTCACTGCACAAGCACATCACTGCATCACCAGCCATCTTTGATAAATGTAGTAGAAAGTGAGAGCCTGAGACATGAAGCCTAGTGTAATGGGCCTAGACGCAGGATCTGAGGCCTGAACCAAAGTCAGGCTTTAGGAAACCGCAATGCCTGCCTGCTTATAAGTTCACTGACTGGAGTAGGAACTTGGCAGAAACACAGCACTGTTAACACATTGGCATTTTTAAGAAGCAGTAGCAGAAGTACAACATTGTTAAAATACTAGCATTGCACAACTCCCCGTTACATGGTAACTGCAGAAACAGAATCCTGGGAGACAGCCCAAGTACTCCTCGAGCAGCAATATAATATAGGGAGGCAGTACAAGCTCTCCCCAAAATGCTGTAGCACATGAACACAATTATGAAAGAAAGTACAGAGACAACATGATCTTAAAATAGTAGAGACAGGAGGATAGATGAAGATTTTGTGCTTAATTTGGAGGCAAGCTATGGACCATAGCCAATGTCAGAGGTGCAAGGTAAAACTCGTTTGTATAAGGGTAGAAGTAGAGAGTGCCAGCAGGGGCATCTTTTTCCGGCCTAGGGAAGAACAGAAACTTTGGCCGTTAACTGAGTCGGTCCGTCGTAACGAGCATACGTGTCCTACTGAAACTGTAGCTCCCATGGGGCACCAGCACCGTGCTTCACTTACAATACACCTGGCTGAGCGCCTTCGCCACCCAACCGAGTCTGTGGCTATTCACAGGCAGTGCTAACGAGCTCTGCTGATTCAGCTAGCTGCAGAAGCTGAGACTGAGGGAACTCGCTCCAGCACGCATGCCTGACTGACAACGCTGAATCTGGGAAGAGCAGTAGATCTACCCAACTCTCTTGTAATAGACAACTGACTTCCTAACTTCTGTCATCACCAGCTATAATTCACCTGTTTTTCACAAAAAAATCACCATGCTGTTTTCATCCTCCTGATCCTTGTCTTCATACTTTCCCCTCTTCCTTTAATTATCTCTTACCTGTACTCTGCCTCTAACTCATAGTCCACCTACTAACCTAGCCCACCCTTACGTGTGCTATCCCTCAGTCCTATCACCACAATTCCGCACAACCTCCTTGCTTGGCGCAGAGACTGTGTTTTTCTAATCCTCACTGGGGCCTTTAAGTGCAATTGTAATCTGAATAAATTATTAATAAATCAGTAACTAAATATAAGAATTATATTCCTTCCTTTGGGTTGCAGTCCTCGGTTAAAGAGGACAGTGGGCACTTAAATACATGCATGACCACTAATAGAAATAGAAATACCATAAGAGTGATCTTTGAAGACATTTCATGAGGTGGTCCGTTATGAAATTTCCAGACTGATTTTTCAACCAAAGAGGTTTATCTGAGATTAGAACAAATATTTGAATCTTCACATATGTATTCAAATTAAACCTTAAAGCCTTTCAAAGTCTAACCATGACATGTCTATGTATCCTGCATTGGGATGTACTCAGGCATGTCCACTCTGTAAAACCAAAATAGCAGATAAGTAGTTTTTTGCCCTTGATGGAAGAGACAAAGATGTTTCTTTATGTTAGAAAGTGCTTTTTAAAAAAAGTATTTATTTTTATAAATGCAAATTTCAATTATCTTCTCTTCCTGGAAATCATATATGTAGAAAATTCTTCCTGTCAGAATTGGAGCCTTGTGTGCAGAGCTTGTGTGCAGAATTGTGTGCTTGTGTTCAGAATTGGAGCCTGGAATGGTTTTCCTTACTCAGGAACATAAAGCTACAGAGAATCAAGTAGAGCTGCACGGAGTCATTTATCTGAAATTCATGTTCTATAGGCGAACAAGCGCCATAAACATGCTAAGAAACAGCATGTCCTTTTCCCCTTTGTTTAAGTACGTTCATTTTACCCTAGCATTGGTTTAGAATGTGCTGTCCTCAGTCTGATCAGACATTCTGCCTCACACAGGTACATTCTCTGATGTACCTGCGAGACAATCCACCTCTCCTTACTAAGAAAGTGGTATTTAGGGTCCAGGAAGACTGTATTGACAAATATCTATAATCAAAATATAAATAAGGATATATTATAGAAATAATGACTTCACAACAAATGCAGTATGGTATTTTGCAAACAACAAAACACAGAAAACACTATATTAAAAAAGGTTGCAAAGTCAAGCACACAAAAGTTAGCCTTAACTCTGACAATTTCTATCTATGCATTATGACAAATTTTTTCATTACAGGATCACCAGCTCCCAAACTATGAAGCTAATCAGACCTGAATATCTGGTTAGGATCCATCTGTAACTGGCTTAGAAAGTTTGATTCAGCTTAGGCGTACAATGGCTTTTCAGGACATAGTCAAGGTAGCAGGTTCTGTGGTGGTGGAAAGTCCATGTAGTAGGGGGTGTTGCATAGGAAAGTATTCTTTGGGCAGTTACACATAACTCCCAGAACACGCCATGTGTTTCCAGTGAGAAGTAGTCCTTGCATTAACCTGTGTGATCCTATATAAAAAGATAATGTAAAGACAGTGTGTAAAGACAGAAAACAGGTTCACCTGAGAAAAAGCCAAAAATGTACAAAAACCCCCCAGTTTTCATCTAGATATGGGGCAGAATATTGCTCTGATTTACACTTTGGCCATTACACTGAAGCACAAAATTTGGCCCATATATTGTTCACCATTGACCTAGACAAGAGAGACAGACAGCATATTGGCTCAGAAAGCAATTTAGTACAAGCATTATTACTGTCTCCATTATGTCATGTCTCACAAATTTCCACAGGAACATTAGAAAAGTTGAAATTGCCTATAATCACAATCTTGTTATGCTTTCTTTATCTTGTCATATGGAATTTTACACCCCCATGCTTTTCCTATCCTGGAGGTCTATAATTCGCTCCTGTTATAAAGAGAGGTTAGGCCTTCTGTCTGGCTCAGCATGCACTGATTTGCTATATTTCATTGGAGTTAGTTACAATTGTGGTTCAGCTACAGTGAAGTCTCTTTTCAAAATGACTAAACAGATCAAGGAAGAAAAGAGCTATGAGAGATAAAAACATTACCAAGCAAGCTGACTATACTGCAGCTAGTAAAGAACGTTACAAGGTTGCAAGAGGAAATAAAATTGGTCAAAAAGCTTATTCTGTACAAAAAGTGTAGAGAAAGAAATTGAAACAACTATTGCTAGGTTTCCTAAACATTATTGCACAGGTGTTGTTAAGAGAGAAGTAAATCTGTAAAAAAAAGTTGAAACATTAATATTAAATATAGCTTTTATTTAGTACTATAAATGATGGTTCTTGTTTTATTAGAACCTATTTATCCCTAGCCCAGATTTAAATAAATGGGAAGGTTTGCAGACATCTGCTTCTGTCCAGTTATAATAGGTAATATATAGGTAATGCCACCCCTTATGTACATTCTACAGTAATTCCACTCACTTCAGTTGATCACATCCCTTCTCCCTAACCCATTTCAACCACTGGGATAGTGGCTGCATCTCCCTCTGAGACTGGAAATTTCTCAGCATATTTTGGGCACAGCCACTATCTGATAACCTTATCTTGGTGATTCAGATCTCTACCATTGAAAAGCTCCTTCTGGAGGAAGCACTAAAAGGCCAACTTTTTCCTTTTTTAAGGGAAAGAAGTACTCTAAAATTGTTATAGAAGTTTATCGTTGTACCAAATGTTGATGCAAACTGTTTATTTTAATAGCTCTCCAAAGGTCTATTAAAAACAGACATTTTCCTTAAATCTAGCATATATTGTAATGCCCACAAAACATCACGACTGACAACAGCAAGGCTGTTGGTGTACTATCACTGTTGCTTATTGTGCTAATTACAACTATGCTGTTCCCCATTTGCTGTATCCACAGCCTGTCTCTTGTTATGTACTTGGTCCCTGATCCTGCAAATTGTAGCATGCATACGGACTAGTGCACCTGTGCAAAACATTAGTTAGGTTTATGAGCCTCTACATAGGAGCAGCACTCCACCAGCACATTATACAGGGCAGAACTGGGGCTTGAGATTGTAAGGTTTAAGGGCCAGGAGCATCTTTTCATTACAATGACATCTACAGCTCCTAGTACAAATGGTTCCCAGGCTCTGGTTGGGGACTGTATATGTTACTTTAATACAATAAAAATAATAAATAATAAGCCATAATAACGAAATATTTAAAATTGTAAATTTTTTCATATTCATAGTTTAATGTATCAAACCTTCTTTGTATCAAAAATACAGTATTTTATTGTCATTACAAAATATCTTTGTACATTATATGTATAACATTTCTGACAATTAAAATATATAGTTTCTATGAAACTATACTTTCTATAGAAAGAAAAACCCTTATTTATAAACAAAAAATGCTTTGAAAGAAAAAAGTCCTCTCTAAAATTACATTTCTCTCTTAAATTCCCCATATTTATTTCTAGATCTTTTCCCTGTAATTTCTAGAACAGCCAAATACATTATTTAACTGTTTGCTGGCCTACACAAAGCAGGCTTTTTTTTGGGAAATTAACAGGATAGGCTGGCTATTTTTAAGAGTGCCTTAAAGAGGCGAGGTAGTTCTAAACTAACCTATGGACACTCTTGCTTTCACAGGGAACTTTCTACAGCCATAGGAGAACTCCCTCAATAGCAATCATGTAACATTCATTTTTAAAATAATGACAGTGTAAATTCACACCACCACAGTAAATTAAAGCGATCTTTCCAGCATGTTTTATTTGAAGGGACAGCAGATGGAAACTGAAGACTGTACTAGTTACACAGATCAAATCAGGTTTCATAAAAATTACTGTATGAATACTTTATTAGTTAGTGAGAGCCAAGAGACTAGGTCTGCTTTAGTGGTAGGCACTTCTCATAACGTGATTAATTTTGGTCCAAAGACTATTAGTCCCTAATGACCCTCAAAAAACACCTCTTCACTGCTGTAACTGAAAATACATACATGTTCCCCAAGCATTGCCATGTTACTCAAGTTTCTCTACACTTCAGTGCCAGTAATATTATTCTGGCATAGGTTTACAGAAAAAAGCTCTAGTGTATACTTTGAGGCATCTCTGTAGGCCCTCTGCAATAGCACAGCGTCTAGCTCAGGACTTTAGCTGAGGTTCATTTGTTGTCTTTGTTTATGTAGACATTTAGACTATGCTCATCACGACCATCTGAGCTCCTATTAATTATCTCATAGCAATTAGCACTCAAGTAGGATTTTTTCCTGCAAATGTGCTTTCCATTGTCTATTGACCATTAGGAGTAGATCTGACAATTGATCCTCCCACTGAACATATGCTGCTTATTGCCTGATTATTCTCCAAATGTCTCTCACTTTCAGGTCTGAAAGAAGTGACCAAGAAGGAAACTCCGAAGTCATAGTCATGCTCTTCCTTCTCCTCCTCTTCATATGGCGTAGTGAAGAGAGTGGTTCGCGGGAAGAATGGTCCAGAACTGACTGGAATAGCTGGAGTCTTCCAGCTGCTTGCACTTTAAGAGGGGTGGGTCCAGATCTGACTGGGATGGAATCTGAAATGCAGATTCCAAACACCAGTGTGAAAACAGTAAGGTCCTTCAAGGTACACACAGAACCCCCATCCCTGTGGTGTTGGACCTTGTCTACTTTCTTTCTCTTTTCTCAGAGAAGCTTGGGAGACCTGGCTTGCTCTTGCAGTGTGTCTGGGACCTAGGAGCTTCCTGCTTGATTTTAGTGGCTGTTGAACCTCCCTGTGGAGGAGACTGGCTGCAGACTCAGGCAAACATCTCTCCACTGGTTGTATTTGAGTTACAAGCTTTCCATCAGAACCAAGAGAGCTAGAAACATACATTTTTGTTTAAAATGGAAATTGAGATTCTGACCTCAGCACATGGCTAAAACCGAGGTGTTAGGTGTTTGCTCACAGTGCTTATACCTGAATCTATTCCCATCTTAGAGACTTATTTTAAACACAGAACAAAATAAAACCTGGAGCGTCATTGTTTCTCTCCTTTAGAAAAATGATGATGCAGGGAAAACATGACTCTGAAAACTTCACAATGTTCACATCAAAGTTGGTGCTGCATGCGAGCTCCACGAGAAGAAGTTTGCGATCTCATGGCATGAGTAGCAGAAGTAAACAAGGCAACCAGAAGAGTTTGAAGAGCTGTGTAGAACTTTGTTCTCCAAACCAGTCTTCACTCATGTACATGTGTAGCCACCTCCATGACAGTCTATTAACTACCCTAATTTAGGCAAAAGGTTTTTTATATCCCATCTTTGCATAACAATTGATGAGTTTCTCACTGCCTATTACAAAGTCATTGACTGTTGGAAGATATTCCATAGTCTGATAAATGATCTGCCCCGTTCTATGTACTGCGATAGGACAAGAAAGTTTTTTTTAAGTCAAACAAACAAATAAAAAAAATGAACAGGGCCCAGATGGCAACTTTTGGTTTCTGTTATTTAGCTCAGTGATGAAGAGTGGACCAGTAGTATTTAAGCAGGACTGCACTGAGTACTGTAACAGGTTGACTGCTAATTACAACTAGAACCTGCAGAATGGGATTTCCATTAGCAAAGGTTTACCATCTAACCAAGCCTCACAAGGAAAATTGCTTTCCAGAGCAAAGAACCATATGCAGAAGGATGCAGGCTTTCAGCAGCCCAAAGTCAAGATGAAAGGAATATCCCGATACTGGAAGACATTAGGGAAACTGCCTTTCTGATCCCTTAAAGTCTTCAGATTTCTAATCTGTTCCTTGTATTCTTCATCCCTAGGAAATTAGGTGCTTAGATGTCTATTTGCAACTTCAGCCTTCCTCCACAGAACTCCAGCTGACCAATTTGGACTTGCTGACAGATTGCTTGCAGCCAGAGCCTCAGATGGTTGCTTCTCTCTATAATCCTGGCAACATTTTCAGGAGCATCTGGCTGTATGAGACAATTTCTTTTTTTAACTGTCTATTTTCCAGTTCCATCCAGCTGGCTCCAGGACTATACTGTGCATATATATATATATAGTGGTATGCCAGCCCCCATGCTGGGGCTCACCTGCTGGCAAGAGTCTCTGCTGGCAGTGGGGACCTGAGGTAATCCCACCCCAATCTGGACAAGTCTGTGGGTTTTTCCCCTCTCTTCAGCACCTCTCCCACAGGGCGACCAGGTGCAGGCCTTACTGCAGGCCTGGGGGGCTGTCCCCCAACCCCACAGGGGAGGGCAGCTAGTCTAAGTTTGTGCCTGTGACCTGGGGAGGTACCTGGTTAGGGCTTCTTCTCCAGAGTCCCAGGGGTGGTGGAGAAGCCCTGGGGTGTCCAAGGATCACCAGTTCTTCCTGCAGGCTGGGGCCAGGATCAGGGTCTCTCCTGCTCTGCTTCTCCAACTGTAGAAAACACTATTTCCAATCCAGGGGGATCTAGCAGCTCCTTCCTCTCCTACTTCCCCCCAGTCTTTAGGGCAGGCAGGGTTTAAGTACACCTGGGTAGACTCTCAATTGGTTGCAGGTGCCCCTGATTGCCCTACCGTAACCTCTCCAGCCTGTAGGGCAGACGGCTTTTTGAGCACTCTGGTCTGGCCTTGGCCTTTCTTTCTTTTTTTCTTTTCTTTCCCTTTTTGCAGCTGCTTTTTTGGGGGACCCTGTTGCTGTTGCTGCTGCTTCAGGACTCTGCTGGTGTGCCTCCCTCCCAGCTGGGAGGGAAGGGGTGAGTGTGTGCCCCTTCCACCTTCTCCACCCCCCCTCACCCAGCTGCTATCTCCACCCTCCCCCGCAGCTGCTTCTTCCAAGGCCAGCACCAGCTGCCGAAAGGCTGCTTCCCCCTCCCTTGGCTGGCTGCCTTTTCCCCCTTTGCTGCCGTGAGCCCCCCTTCCCCTGTTGCTACCGCCCCTTGCTCTACCCCCTGTGTTTGGGGGCACCCCTGCCTCTTCTCTCCCCCTCCCCCTCCCCTGCTGTGGCCCCCACATTTGGGGGACCCTGACCCTTCCCTCCTCCTCCCCCACCTCTGTAGTTCGTCCCCCTTTGGCCCGTGTGCTCTGGCAGCACCAATGGCCCTCCCCCCCTTAATTGAGCCCCCCAATTTCGTTAATCCCCCTTCACACACTGCACCCCCCCAAGTTCATTTAACTCCGCCCCTCCCCCTGTGCAGCTGGAGGAGACACCGACCTTCCATCTTGGGCTGGTGAGTGCACAGCCCCTGCGCCCCTGCCTGGCTTGACCCCGTCTTTCCCCTCTGCTGGTGCCCTCCTCCCCTGCTTCCAGCCTAGCGGGGAGGAGCGGTCACCCCCCCTTCTTCTTCCCCTTCCTACCCCGTCCCCTCCCCCCCTTTCCCCTCCCCTTCTCCTTACTCTCCCTCCCTTTCCTTTACCCCCCCCCCCAGTCGAACCTTCCCCACCCCTTCCCAAAATGGCGGGTGTGCCTGGGACCGGGACCCCCTTCGTAGATGCCCCCACCCCCACCTCTCATCCCAAGGCCCCGTCCCTGCCTGCAACAACTGGCCCTGCCGCCCCCGCTGAGCTGCTGGGAGTCACTCTCCAGCCAGTGAAGGATGACTCTGGTGGGGATGCTAGGGACCCTGCTGATGCCACGGCTCCCACCCCCTCCAACACAGGGGGTGCGCCCTCGGTCGGCAGAAAAAACCAGGGGGGTAAAAAGAAGGGCAAAGTCCCTGCCCGGAAGGTGACGCCTCCTGTGGCTAGGGCCCCTCCTCCTCCCCCTCTATCCTCCCCTGCTGTCCCTTCCAGGAGTTCTGGCTGGCCTGGCGGGGGCAGAGGGGCGCCTTTCCCTCGGCGCGGCGATGGTGGGATGTGGGGAAGGTGCGCGCCCGGCTCTTCTGCCGTGAATACACTCGGGGGGCCAGCCGGAGGTGGAATGTGGAGATAGAGCAGCTGGATCGGGAGGTTTTGGAGCTGGAGAGGCGACTGGCCACCAGCCCCGACGATCCGTCCCTCTGTGGAGCGTGACGGGAGAAGTGGGAGGAACTTAGAGCCCTCAAAGACCTTCGAGCCCAAGGTGCCTTTGTCTGGTCCCGCATCCATCTCCTTCGGGAGATGGATCGCGGCTCCCGCTTCTTTTACGCCCTGGAGAAAAGGAGGGGGGCTCGGAAGCATGTCATCTGCCTTTTGGCTGCCGACGGCACCCCCCTCACGGACCCGGAGGAGATGCGTGGAAGGGCCAGGCCTTCTACGCCGACCTTTTCTCCCTGGAGCCGACCAACATCGCCACCTGTAGGGTGCTCTGGAACAAACTCCCCGCAGTCAGCGCGGGCGACTGGGACCGGCTGGAGAAACCTCTCACTCTGGCCGAGTTCTCGGAAGCCCTCCGCCTCATGCCTACCAATAAATCCCCGGGCATGGACGGGCTGACCGCGGAGTTCAACTGCGTGTTTTGGGACATCCTCGGCCCGGACCTCGTCGCCGTATGGGCTGAGTCCGAGGATAGCGGAATGCTCCCTCTGTCGTGCAGGCGGGCAGTACTCACCCTACTGCCAAAGAAGGGGGACCTCCGCGACCTCCGGAACTGGCGTCCCCTCTTGCTCATTGGCACGGACTACAAAATAGCGGCTAGGGCCGTCTCGCTGCAGCTGAAGTCCGTGCTGCAGGACGTGATCCACCCTGACCAGACCTACACCGTCCCGGGCCGCACCATCTTTAATAATCTGTATCTGGTCTGGGACCTCTTGGAACTTGGGCGTAGGGATGGTCTGTCATTTACCCTCCTGTCCTTGGACCAGGAGAAGGCGTTTGACCGGATGGACCACGGGTATCTCCTGGGCACCCTGCGGGCGTTCGGCTTCGGACCCCGTTTTGTGGGATTTGTCCGCTGTCCGTCCAGCTGTACGCTCTGGCCATTGAGCCCTTTCTCTGTCTCCTCCGCCGGAGGATGACAGGCTTAGTGCTCCGTGAGCCGGAGCTGAGGCTGGTGCTATCGGCGTACGCTGATGACGTGCTCCTCGTGGTCCAGGACCCGGGCGACCTGGTGCGGCTGGAGGACTGCCTGGCCGTCTACTCAGCAGCCTCCTCCGCCCAGGTCAACTGGGCCAAGAGCTCTGCCCTGACGGTAGGGGCTGAGTGGCAAGCGAGCTCCCTCCCACCCGCGTTTCAAGCCATTCGGTGGAGTGCAGGCCCGCTGCTCTATTTGGGCATCCACTTCTCCGCCACCCACCCCTCCCCGGCAGAGAACTGGCAGGATTTGGATGGCAGGGTGTCTGAGCGGCTGCGGAGATGTACAGGACTGGTCTGGTGCCTCTCCCTCCGGGAGAGGGCACTAGTGATCAATCAGCTGGTCCTGTCCATGCTCTGGCACCGGCTCAACACTCTGGTCCCGACCCCGAGTTTCCTGGTCCACCTCCAGAAGACAGTTCTGGACTTCTTTTGGCCAGGACTGCACTGGGTCTCTGCAGGGATTCTGAGTCTTCCCCTGGAGGAGGGCGGGCAGGGCCTGTGCTGCATCCGCAGCCAAGTCCACGCCTTCTGCCTCCAGGCCCTGCAGAGACTCCTCTATGGTGCAGGTAGTCCGGCGTGGAGCCACTTGGCGCACGTCTTCCTCCGCCGCTTCTGAGGGCTCCGATATGACCAGCAGCTCTTTTTCTCCACCCGAGAGGTCTTCCGCGAGACCTCTCCGAGCTGCCAGTCTTCTACCAGGACCTCCTCCGGACATGGAGGCTCATCTCGACCTCCAGGCCCCTTGCGGTCACCAAGGGGGAGGATCTCCTCGCAGAGCCCCTGCTACACAATCCCCAGCTACGTGTGCAGGTGGCAGAGACCCCCTCAATGCGACGGCGGTTGGTCCTAGCAAGAGTCACCAGGGTCTGAGACCTCCTGGACTACGCCTGGGGGGCCTGGGTGGACCCCCATGTGCTGGCTCAGCGTATGGGGCTCTCCACCCCTCGAACCCCCTAACGCGTACTCCAGGAGGTGAGGGCAGCCTTGCCCCCTACTGCTTTGATGTACCTCGAGCGGGTCTTGCAGGAGGGTACTCCCCGCCCCCCCCTCAGCCCCGGCCCTCTGGTGCTTACCATTGGGCCTCGGCCCCGCGAACCCTCTCGGCCCCCCCATCCTCACGCCCCAAGCCAGCTGCTCAATCTGCAGCCGGTCCTCTTCCAGACCGCGCCTAGGAAACATCTGTACGCGCTCGTGCTCCACACCCTTCACTTCTTCGCCCTCGTGTCCCGCCCGGACACCAACTGGCGGGACCTCTTACCACCCTTGGAGGGCGAGGAACCCCGGTGGGCCAGTCTGTATTCCACCTTGACCACGCGGCCTGCCGGGGATATCAGTTGGCTGCTCCTTCACGGAGCCGTGAGCATGGGCGTGTACTTGGCATGGTTCACCTCCCACCCTGACACCTGCCCCTTTTGCGGCATGAGGAGACTCTGGCGCATGTGTACCTGGAGTGCGCCAGGTTGCAGACCCTCTTCCAGCTCCTCCATAACCTCTTGTTGAAGTTCTGGCTGCACTTCTCCCCGCACCTGTTCATCCACTCACACCCCATCCGTGGCCACACGAAGTTGCGGGACCTCCTCGTCAACCTCCTACTAGCCCTGGCCAAACTAACCATCTACAAGTCCAGGGAGATGAGGTTGGCAGGGGAGGCTCCCTGCAACTGTGGGGCCTATTTCCATTCCCTTGTTAATTCACGTCTCCAGGCGGAGTTCCTCTGGGCAGTGTCCGCTGGCTCCCTGGACACCTTCGAGGAGCAGTGGGCACTGTCCGGGGTTCTCTGCTCGGTGTCCCCTTCTGGTCTCCTACGTTTGTCCCTGTGACCTTCACGCCCTTTCCTGTTTTATTCTTTTGTTGTCCCCCGTAATTTGTTGGACCCGGGTCCAGTGGTTCCTCCTCTAGGCTGGGAGAGGGACCTTGCGCCCACACATGTCCCCCGGTTTCAAATAGTGGGAAAAGGTCTTTGAGCATCCTAGGGTTCACATACCGGCCCTGGAGTATCCTTCTGTAGTCATCTGGCCTGTCTTTACCACAATATATATAAACAAACTTCAGGTTTAATACAGAAAAAAGATTTCTGTGTATTACAACATGTAATTGCTGCCTTTTAATTTTTCCTCTGGATTTGTGGCTGGTGGGTTTATTAATTTCATTTTTAGCTAATTAGTTTTATGTAGACATCCAAAAATCTAGGTTTTCAGGGCTTTCCTTTTGTATATATTATAATGAGTAACATATATAATATACATTATTAATTACAGGAGTATATAGTGTACTGAGTAATCTTTTTGTAACGTTGTCAAGTGCACTTTATTGTAGTACTGTTTCAAACAGCACTATGTCAAAGCACACTAGGGAATCTTTAATGAGCACCAGCAGGTCTACACAGACCAGTTAATGTGCAACACATTAGTGAGGTTTAGAAATCATATCTCAATTGTGTGCATTAGTGCTCCATGTAGACAAACCCTTAGATACAAGTAACCATTTCCAGTGTTTATTGGATAAACACCTCCTTCATTTTGTTTTGTCAGTGTTTCTGGGTTAAAACCTAAAACCTAAAACCAGAAGTCTGACTTTTACTTCTGTCTCTTAAAGGTGAACAGCAGAAAAATAAGCATGAAGTATCTTTAGATAAATTTTTACTATCAGACACTTCAGCGACTCAAGTAGGAATGAAGTTGCAAATCTTGCTTTTAAATTCCCATCATGTTCTTTCTTATAAATTACATTTAAGGACACACTTCAGATTGCTGAGTAAAGGTCAGGCACGAGAAAGCCAGTTTACACGTCTGCTTCACAAATTGTCTCTGAAACAGTCACCCCACCCATGCCCCAATTAAATAGCCCTGGTTGTTCTCTTGCAATAAAGCCAGGGAAGGGGTGCTGAGGGAGAAAAGGTCTCTGCAAAGATTCTTTGAGTGTCTCCTGGATCCATCCATAAAGAGCAGTGGGGTGAAGTTTGGTCCCCCTCATGCGAAATACAGCTTCAGAAAATTTACATCCTATGAAAAATTCCAGGTTTATAACTCTGGATTTCATTCTGAAGAAAAAAAACATTCAAGATGTCAAAACAATTTTTGATATTTTTGAATGAAACAGTGATTAAATGGGTCAAAATAAAATGAATAGTCTTGGTTTTGATATTTGGAAACCAAAACATTTTGTTTTTCCAATTCAATTTTGGTGTTTTCAGGGCTTTCCCTAATTTTTGTTCCATTTTTTTAAAAAGTATTAAAATTCCCCTTTTTTTCCAATAGAAAAAAGAAAACGTTGGATAAATGTTCCGATAAAGTGATGAAAAGTGACTTTTTATAACCTCTCCACCAACTGGAAAAAGTTGGAGGACAGTAATGAAGTGGGGAAAATCCTTTCGCTAAAAAAAGTAGGATTCCCCTATACATGCTTCATTACTGTTTTTCAACTTTTGCCAGTTGAATATCAGAGACTGTATGGAAGTGGGGGGCGGGGAACACTTTTCACACCATTTTGGTTAAATTGAAACAGTCTAAGTGCAGTCCAAGTCCAAAGTGAGAGAAAGCTCTTGCTCATCAAAAAAGAAATTCAATCACTTTGAATTTCTGGAGAACTCCATTGACACACATTACCAGACCTTGAAGGAGGACAATATCAGCAACAGTGACTGGAGTTTAGGGAGGACCAATAAGAGAACAAGAGAGAGAGAAGAAACTTGCAGCTCATGTGCATCTCCAAGACCAGATATTTCATTTTTAATGGAATCTTGGTAGCTAATATTTAGAGAGTACCCATACTTCAGGCAGTAAGTATTTGTACTCATACGCAGATATCTAAGTACATTTACTTAGTTGGACAAAAATACCTAATTTCACACAACTGAGCTCAACCTTTGATTTACTCTTTTGACTTGTTAAACTGGCAATTATAAAAGTAAAATCTAGTTTTCTGTCTCTCAAGTCTTCAGTCGAACTATTTGTGAACAGAAATGTTCATTAATTTGGGCTTCAACATTGTAAAGACCAAACTCCACAAAAACTTTGGAAGATTTTATTAAAACTGTTTTTTAGTTTACCTTAAATTTCAAGTGACTTTTCACCTCCTATTCTCTAGTGAAAAAGAACTAATAAACAAGTTTAAATGAATTTGAGTTTAGAGACAGGTTTACTGTTAGGCAAGCAGAAAAAAGTCAGTATTTCAGCCACAAAAAGCTTTCTTCAAGACATATTTGGAAGAGAAATTGTAATAGAAGTTCATATCTGCTCATAAAAGGCCTGTATTGTTTCAGTTTTCTCCCAATGGAATCCATCATTGCTAATTAAACCTGCAGATCAATACAAAGCTATAGAAAAATCTAGGAACATTGTTCTAACTGAGATGAACAACAATGAAATCTCATGCAGTCACTGCTGTCAAGTTTGGATGCATTAGCAGCAACTGGTTTAGATCTCAGTATTCCAAAGATCTGTGGAAGATCTAAATATGTTTGTTTTCTTCTACCAACATAATGTGAATCCCACCAGAACCAATAGAAATCTCAGCTGAGTTTTGCCAGAATTTGAAAAGACTCTCTCCAAAATCTGCAGATATCTTTGCTTTTATTTTTCAGTGTCATCACTTAAATTCTAACACCAAATATCATCACGTATACATGAAAGTTCATTTAAAAATACCTATTAGTTTAATATATTGACCTGAACTTCAAAAAGAGTTGTGAAACCAATGCCCAACAGAAATGAGCAAACAAATAAGTTAAAATCTTAGGGAAACTGCTGAATTGTTGTGAACATTAACATTTTGGTGCCATAAATTAGATCGACAGTCCTGAAATGACTTTGAAGTGACAGTTTCAGTGATCCATTTACAGATTGCCAGTACCCATGAAATAGCCAAGAGAAATACTCAGAGAAACACTGCATTCAAGACATGCAACAGGGAATTATATAACAGATACTTCCTTCAATAGGTCAGCCATTCTGCCACACTAATTCCTGCTGTTAATAACCAATTGTGCTCAGGGAACACCCCCCCCCACTGTACCAGCAGTTCTGTCCTGAAAAGTCCCTGTTGGCTCAGTAGCCTGATAGTCCTTGCCAGTGATCTGCATGAGGTTTGCCAGGTGGGCAAATGATTCAGGAACTAGTAGCTCTGTTTCTGAGATGGCTTAGGAGCATGTCCCTTTACAATGGCTGGGGGAAGCAAAGGGAGCTTTCCTCTTATGGATCACTGACTGAAAACGCTAGCTTCGTAAGTGAAAGAGCAGTTGGGTACCCTTCAGGGCAAAAATACTTTGGCCATGTCCCCTCTCCCTCAGCCACTGCTCTTTGTCCTAGAGGTAGACACATAGAAGCCACTCCAGCAGTGACATAAAACCAGAGAATTCCCTATTCTGTGTTGAATTAAGCCAGTTTCAGAGCAGTTTTGAGCTGATGGAACAGCAAAAGTGGCCCCAATGCCTGGAAGAATCTGACCTGTTGCTCAGAGAATGACACTAGCTAATCAGTGTTTTAGAGGTTGGGCTGTCATTTCCAAACTACCAGTATATGTTGGTAAGATTGGAAAGGAGGTGTAACACCATCTCTACACAGAAAAACAGTTCATTTCATGAGCCTCTTGTTGTCTGAACAATTTTCATTTTAATGAATTAAAAATAAATCGTCTTTCACTTCTCCACATTACAGTCAAGTGATTTCTTCAGGCAAGACCACTATGATGAATGCCATCTGCCTAGATCCCCTATAGGTTTGTTGTTGGTTCTTTATGATTTTTCTCTTAACTTGTAAATGTCAGGAAAGTTATTCTGAAAGTTCAGAAGAGGTAAAACTACAAAGCAGTTAAACAGTTTAGGTCAACAATAATGAAAAGGAAAGATCAAAACAAAATCTTCAAAGATGCATTTTTTTCTTCCTAATGTGACTGAACGAATTGAGTTCACAGATTCAGAGATTACAAGCCAGAAGGGACAATTGTGATCATCTAGTCTTAATTTTTGAATAACACAGGCCATAGGAGTTTCTTGAATTAATTCCTATTTGAAGTAGAGCATATCTTCTAGAAAAACATCCAATTTTGATTTAAAAATTTCCAGTAATGGGAATCTACCACAACTCTTGGTAAATTGTTCCAATGGCTAACTGCCCTCACTGTTGAAAATGTGTGTCTTATTTCCAACTGGAATTTGTCTCACTTCAACTTCCAGACATTGGCTTTTGTTATACCTTTGTCTGCTAAATGTAAGAGTCTTCTACTAGCTATATTCTGTTCTTTATGTAAGCACTTACAGACTATGAACAAGTCACCCTTTAACTTTCATTAATAAGCTAAATAGAATGAGCTCCCTGAGTCTATTTTATTCTCTTCCCCAATGAATAAGTACATCAGAAACAAAACAATTAAAAAAAATGTCATTTGCCAGGAATGTGAATCACTTGTCATTTCTGCCATTTACACCAGCATAGTTTATGCAGCTGTTTTTTCCCAAGGTCTGTCTCTAATTAATTCCTCACAGTGCCAAAACTGACTGACATGCAATGCACTAATCTGACATTCAAAATCTAATATTTCCAGTACTTTTTTTTTAATTCAAGTTAAGAAACTACCTCTTCAGCATAATATGATCATTTTATAGGCAGCCTAAAAGGCAGACCAAGGTGAAAATGAATGAGTAAATTGACAGTTCCTATGTTTATCTTAATGAACTGAGCTAAATTTATCTTAATTACTAAATTAAAGATTGGGGAATGCAATGGTCTCATTAGTTTGTAGCCCAAATCATTCTTTTACCTGTCAGAGTCTCTAGAAGATACAAATTAGTGTTGTAATTGGCAAATCTAGATGGTTATCTGATTGTAACAGTTGAACCTACCTGGAAAATACTGAAACAGTTTCCCTAAGCAAATCCTATGCATTTGATATTTCACTATGAAAATATTCTCAAAGTATTGAATATTGGTAAACAGCTGGTTGGAGAAACTTTGACAGAAACATTGGAACATGGAGTTCCATTTCAATCAAAATGCTTCATGAAATTGGGTCAATTTGACTAGAATTTCATTTTGGAATAAAACCAGTAAAGATTGTTCCAACAACATGCACATGCCCAGGTGTTTCATTTATATGTGCCAGTAATGAAATAGAGGATTCATTTATTGAAGATCTTTTCTAAGCCTATTTAAATCATCACTTCTCACTGTCAGGTGGCATTCTATAATTCTTCAGATTCTGTGATTTTGTTGGGGAGGGAAAGGGGAAGAACATACTTCAGGTTGCATTATCCTATTGTCAGATGTAACTTGCAGTAGAGAGATACAGGAACCAATAAAAGATGTGAGGCATTGAACTCCGGTCTCCTATATAGTAGGACGTAGCAATTAAAACAATAAACTAGTCCAGACATCACATTTCTATGTTTGTATGTTGCAAGGCGCTACACTAAAGGCAGGTCGCTCAGATGACAGTACATTACAGGTTGGTGAGATCTATGAATCCTGTGCCCATTTTATGAGGCACTTATCAAATATCTGAGAGACGCGGACCTGTTTCTCATCTGCTGCACCAGTTTTATGCAATGTTATCTATTGATTTCAATAGATTTAGTCAATTTAAAATTGGTGTAAAGTGCAGAGAATCAGGTCTTGTGTTTCTGGGGACCTTCAGAAGTATTTCAATTAGTGACTGATCATAATCTACCATCCTCTCACCTTCTTCAGAGAGCAGCTCTTTGTTACTTTCTAGCAAGCCATTCGTCTTGGTTGGCAGCCAGAGGATATGAACATCTGAGCACATTTTATGCCCTGCTCAATCACATGCACTTTTCCTGCTCCTTAACTGTGCTCATTTCAGTGAAGATGTAAAGTTAGCTCACATTGTTAAATACTTTCCACTTTACTCTGTCACTATGCAAAAGCCTCTCAGTGGAAGTATGAGAAGGAATGGTCAAAAATGTTCAATCAAAACTGCTTTTTGACTGAAAATGGGCTTTTCAACTAAACAAAATCTTTTATGAGAAGTGTCTGCTTTCAATGGCCTGGGACTCCCATGATGCAGAGGGCATGTCATGATAAAATATGGTGCATCATGGGAGATGTAGTCTGACCAGGGAGCACAGCCCATTTAGGAGAATGAGACACGAGGTGCCCAAATTACAACTTCCCTGAGGTACAACAGAAGCATTTCAGAAAAAAATATTTTGTTTTTTGGCTGAAAACTGATTTTTTTTCCAGTTTCGAAGCATTTAGTTTTTTTATGAAAAAAAATAAATTTTTCCATGGAGAGCAGATACATTTTTGCAAAAACATTTGCAACCCCTCTCTCTCCCCCATTTTCCGCTGAAAAAAATTAACACAAGATTATTGACCAGCCCTAATTTTAACTATTCACATTTCCTACAGCAACCCTCACACCATACCAGCTCACTATAAGTCACTATATCACATTTGACTTATGCAACCTAATTTGACTTGGGCTCCATTCTGGAGTATCGCTATTGCCACAGGAACATTCACACAGGCCTAAGGTTGACAAAGGCCTTTTTCTCTTCCCTATGACCTTTTTAATTTATTTTATCCAGCTGAGACATAAGCCACTACCACTTTTTCTCCTTTTCCCCTGCCACTGTAGCTGATGGCTCACAGTTCCTCTTTATTTGTAAACCTTTTCCTGCCTCACTGGCCTCACCCCCTGCTTGCTATTAAACTCCCTCATTCCCATTCTCATACCTTTACCTCCTACCTCACCTTTTATTCTCTTCTAGCTGGCTCCTCTCAAAATATGAGTCATGGTCCCACCATTAAAAAATGCCCTTGACCCCACCTTCCTCTCCAACAGCTGCCTCATCTCCAGTCTTTCTGTCCCCTTTAAACTCATGTTCCATTTATTACCATTATCTTGGGTTCTTCTCCAGTCTCATCAAGTGTGCCCTCCAGTATGGCTCCCACTCTCTCTCCTGCATTAGAAGTGCTTTCACCAAGGTTCCTAATTACATTTTCCTGGCCAGACCGCAGATCCCCTTCTCCTTTCTGCTGCTTACGATGTTTTCAATCACACACAATTTCCTCCTGATATTTTGTTGTTGGTTTTCATTTAGATTGCAAACTATTTGAGGGAAGAGCCTATTACAGTACCTAGCAAAATGGGGCCCTAATATCAGTTGGGGTCTCTAAGTATTACTACAGTTCAAATAATAAATAATGATTCCATCATCTTCAAGATTAAAAGCTACTTCTACCTCTCAGAACACTCCTTTTGAATCTCATTCTGAGGGCTGTCCCCAAGACTCCATTCTTGCCCCCTACCTTCCTTGACAGCCTTTCTTTGAGTGAGTTCATTCACTCATGGGATTACAATTGCCATCCATACACCGACGACTATGCACAGATTTACCTCCCTCTCTGTCTTGTCTTCTTGCAGCCAATCCAGCATATCTGCCTCTCTTTCGGACATCTCCCCCGGGGTGCCTCTCTATCAATTTAGACTGGGATTTTCAAAGGGGTCTAAGTGAGTTAGCTGTCCATTGAATTGCAATGGGTGCTGTGCACAACTCCCTTAATGTTTAAGATTGGAATTTTCAAAGGAGCTTTATGTTTGATCTTTTCTCCAAAACCATCCCACCACCACCTTTCTCTGTTGACATAGCCACCAGCTATTCTATACTTGAGAAAACCATCTGTATACAACCATACATTAAACTACACAGGAGCTGGTATAGAAAGAGCAGTGATAAGAATTGTGGCCCAGTTTTGACCAAATTGTGTCCTTTCCCTGCTGAAAGCAAAGTATGTTTTCCAATGTAGAAGGGAAAATATGAAAAATGATAGAGAAAAAAATTCACTTGAATCTCCATTATTTGTTCTGCCCATGAGAGTATCCACTTTAAATGTAAATCCCACAGCTGAATATGGAAATCTAGAAATGGTCTTCTACTTGTGGCTGTAGTTCTGGGACTTAATTAAAGGGGTTATTCACCACCCACCAGCTGCTGAAGCATAATACAATGTACAAGGCAGTCGTCCAGCTTGCTGAGACACACACTTGCCTTTGGGATTCACATTTTAGTGTTTAAGAATAGAGCAGGAAATATGTTACTGCTGCTGGTAAATTTAAATTTCTGTCAGAGTACCACTGTCCATACGGTGGGAAGGAAGCTGTTAAAGTACCTCAAAATTATTGGTGTTATTTAAATATAGGCTTGATGATAATTTAAGTATTTCAGTCTCTCTGCTCAGGAAAAAAATAATTAAATATGTTTATGTATCACCAGATGTTAAGTAGTTGCACAGCTTTTTGCTCAGAGATGCTGAATGGAATTTTGTTAACCATTATATCAGCCATGTAAATTAGCCATTTAAGCCAGTGTGTGTTATAGGTATTAATATCCATGTTGGATATCTTTTCACCTGAAGTGGTAAAGGTGAAGTCAATCAAGTCATAACTTTTGATGGGATTAAACCTTTGCATAGATATGAATCCATTTACTCTGTCTACTACTGTGAAGGACTTGGCAATATGAACTATCTTCTATTTTACGTTTTAGGAGTGTAAACTGCTTATGGTGCATTTTTATAATGAAATGTGCACTGGACCTGTTAATGTGGGGGCTTTTTTGTACAGCACTTTAAAAAAAATTCTTCATTTTTGATCTACTTATTAAAAAAAATGTCTGAAGAAAAAACTGCTCAATGGCCACATCTATTGTCAGATAAATTACAAATGATTTTTAAATAGGGAGTATACTTTACTATTTTGCTGAAAATTGAACAGTCTTGCTGCAAGATAATGGACATTATGTAATGGATAAATGATTTTAACCATTTTATTGGATCACTATGCAGCATTTAGAAGCAAGTACCATTCAGAAACAATTAACAATTTACCCAGATGTTTTGAATCATACAAATGCTCAAAAAAGCTTATTCAACATTATGCTGAACAGTATCAAAAGCTATCCACATGGTACTGCAGTGTCAGCAACATAGATAATGGCCAATTAACTATATCCTCCCTTCATGCTTTGGATTTATGGTAGGTTACTATTAGCCTAACAAAAGATAATCTATTAGCACTGATGCCATCACTACAAAAATGCCCTCACGTCTTCTGTTCAGTTTCTATTGCAATTTCTAATGACTGATTTCCTCTACCTCTATCATAGTATGTAGTCAGGAGTTTACATAAAGCATGACAGTAAAAAAATATGCAACTTCAGTAAGTTATCTGCTTACCCACTAGCAAAATAGTCATTACTGTAACTAACTATGAAAACTCATAAAATAATGTCAGTCAATTTACTGAGGCAATGTAAAATCCACAAATCATTCTGTTGCCAACTTCTCTGTCCCCATCTCTTTCCTCCATGTAATAACTAGCTCCATGATACATGCAGTACAGTGACTGCAGGAACAGCAATAACCATTCTAAATAAATACACTGATTGATTTAGGACTGTGAATCTGCTGGAAGCTGAAGTTTCCTTGCTGCAAAGAACAGTAAATACCAGCTGTGTTTCAAATTGTGTGTGCCTACTAGGGAAGGTGGGGATTTTCTTTCTCCCATCTCCTCCTAAAACATTTCCTCTGGGAGTAACAATGGAGAAGAAAATTAGGTACGTGATTGTGAAACTACAAAACAGACGTACGTTCAATCTAAAGACAAATAAAAATACATTTTTAAAACATTGAAGCTGCTGATGTGATTCTTCAATATATTTTCAATTATTTAGATACTGCAGATTAGCCAATTATAATCTGAGAATCAAGGTTCACATTCATAATCTAATAGTCTCAGATACACAGGGAACATATACAAATCTCAGGTATTTGACCACTGCAAACAACAAAAAGATGACTCTTTATGAATACTAATCATTTAAAATAAATTCTGAGAATTTCCCCCCCTGCCCCCAATGATAAAGCAAGATACCTTGGATGAAATTCATGTCTGTGCAGAGAGCCAGCATATAGCTTATGCAATATTTAAGTTCCGCTTCAAAAGGAATTAAGTAGGACTAGATGGTGCTTCAGCGTTTTGCTGCCCTTTTGCACACAGGCAAATTTCAACTCATCTGACTAGCCAATGACATTTCCAATGGAAAAAACAGTTAATTTAAGCCCCTTTTTCATGCAGAATACCACACTCGAAGAGTGTGATCCTTTTAAGTACCAACAACACCACTGAACAAGACATAATCCTCATTTAGCAGAGACAGTTTGAGTAACATCTTTATAGTTCAGCACTATGCCTTATTGCTGGTTTTCCAGCCATGTTCTGAGTTTGATAGTCTTTAATGCAGAAGAAGTGAGTTTAACGAGTATTCCCTAATAAGCAAAGGTTGTGACACACTAACAAAAGTAAGATCTTTTTTTTTAAATGAAGCCAAGGTTGCATTAGAATTAAGAGTAAGGTAATTTCCCATAGCCTTATATAGATGCCAAACTCACTATGGTGGCTTTCTGAGGAAAGAAAAACGCACCTTGCTCTATTTCCCATAATGGAGTTTCTTGTACTCCCAAATAGTAGATAAATGTCTCTTTGCCAGAAGGGCTAACTGATACCTGTTTTCAAATATAGTTCTCATTTACAGAACATGTGAAGAACACAGGACACATGAGTATGTTAAACTGATTAGGCTAACACTTCTTTGTCTACTAGGTATTTCTCATGACCAAGAAAAATCCATACTTTTCCCTGCTTAGTCTTTATAATTTTATATGGAGAGGGTAATAACCGGTAAGATGATAAATTGTAACTTGCACCTGTTCCTTTCTCTTCATTTTATTATTTTAATACACTTTGATAAAAATTAAATCTGATGGCTATTTGGTGGCCAAAAGAAGCAAGTTAATTCTAACTGGAGTTGTTCAACATTATTTAAATGAAAAATGTTTTCAAAACCTTTTTTTGAACTGAATCTCACTGGAATAATTCAAAGGATATTCTTTGGAAAAAGAGTTTAACCTCTATTCACTGGGCAAATCAGGGGTGTTAAATAACACCAGACACTCAAGATAGGAGACAATAAGTGAGGTAAATCAGACTCAATTATTACAGAAACAGGCAATGCCCCAGGCATTTTGAAAATCCGCTTACCCTCAAACATGCTGATTTGGGTTTTAAGTCCGATCTTTCTATGAGAAGTGATTGATAAAAGAGCAATGAAGTTTGACTAAATGTGTGACTTGGATGAATCTTCTGACAGGACTGTTACCAGCATTGTA
Source organism: Mesoclemmys tuberculata (assembly GCA_007922155.1). Taxonomy (NCBI): domain Eukaryota; kingdom Metazoa; phylum Chordata; order Testudines; family Chelidae; genus Mesoclemmys; species Mesoclemmys tuberculata. Next base: position 2,801,890 of record ML675617.1, on the reverse strand, counting down.
GATGAAGTTAATCTCCATCACTCATTAACAACAAATCACTTGTGGTGACAGAAAAACTATATATCTAAAAAGCCAATGCTAAAGACTCATGATAAGAAACTGTGGTTCCATGGGAACTGCAAATTCAAGTAGAATGTTCAATAAATGAGATTTTGATCCACCTTCTCATCCCTAAAAAGGTCAATTTGTCACGCAAAGAGCTTTTTAAAAAGTTAAGCTTCAGAATCTTCACCACCTCAAGTCTGCAACACCACGACTTTAAGGACTGGGTGAACGAGGCAACATGGATAACGTAGTGAACCTCTACAAGAAACCAACTATATTAGGTAACTTCCTGTCTCAAAACCTGTCCAAAGAATCTCAGATGTATTTTGTATGCTTCTGCTCTGCCTGTGTTAGCGGACCACCTGTGGTAAGCAGCCAACTTTTGCCAATAACTTAAGATGTCTTTTTCCAGATGGATTCTTGACTAAAGTCATAGAAAAACTTGAGAAACACAGGGATGTTCTATGACTCAAAGGAACTTAGGTACTTTAATGCCAGATTTAGGCGCTACTGTCAGCTGCATCTAAACTCACTCAATGCCTACATTTTTGATGTAAAAGTTTCCATGGCTCCTAAGTTTCTGCCCCAGACATGTGCAGTGCTGCCAACCAGTGCCTATTTCATACTGAAGCCACAGTGTGATCCTTAAACTAGATGAACATATGTGTTTTTGCTCGGCCTGATTCAGTAGCTATACTCAGAGCCCACCTAACTCTCCACAAAATAGCAGAGGAGGAGCCCTCCACCATACCTTCAACTGAGTGGTTAGCGTACTTGCCCAGAATGTGAGAAACGCTATTTCAATCACTCTTTCTGCCTTATGAGGAGAAGGGGTTGCCTAGTACCCTAACATCTGTGAAGTGTTCCCATGTTCTTAAGTACATATTTAAGTATTGTGAAGAACTCTACATACTTGCATCCAAGCACTATAAATGTTCTGTACTTTTACTTATGCAACTTTTAAAAGTTCTTAAGTAACTTTTTTTATCTGCAAGGACCTCTCAGGTGTCCTGCACTGAGAGAGCAAGATAGGGTGGGAAATGCCTACCAGCAACTTGGCATGCTTCAGTGATTAAGGGGTTGTTGGGAAATTGGTGCCTAAGCATAATATAATGTATGTAATATTCTGTGTGCATCCACACATGCATATGTGTATACACACACACACAAATCATTTAAAAGGAATTTATGTTTCCATTTAAAAGATTTTTTCCATTGTTATTCCATGCTTATTTGTGTATATGAATAAAATTTCATGGTTGTCCTTTTTCCTTTCTCTTCAACTGCGTGCTTATATATTTAGGTCACTTTCCATAGATTCACTAGACAATTACAGGGAATACTTCTACTTATAAATACCTAAGTACTATTTTCACTACATAGTTGTACTTGAAAACACTTCTCAAATGTGTACTTGGTACTTATACTTAAGTCTTTTTATCAATACTATGACAACACTACCACTGGACTGAGATATTATGTTTTTTTTAATGTATATTTATCCCAATAGTCTATATAAGCTTTAATATAAAGCTGGTGGTGCACTGATCCTAACAGAATACCAGCAGTATAACCACCAACAGTGACACTTAATTTATATTAAAATCCACTACCCACCACACACTAAAATCCACAAATACAACATGACATACACACAAATGAAAAATTTAAAAAAACATTTTGTTTTGCTTCAAAGTTGTTGGACTTTTGTTGAAAAACCATTTTTATATTTTCAAGTTTTCAGCAATAAAATACATTGCTATATGTTGATTATATTGAAAAATATAACCAAAAAAGGCTATTTTCTGTCAAAAGATCATTTTAAACGTGTAAAATTTTGACCAGTTGTGCTGTGATCTCCTTCATGTTGCTAGCAAGTATATTGTCAGCAGTGAGTTTCATACCATCTATGAAGGAGTTAATTTGGATAAAAGAGCCAAGAAATATTGCTTTCACTTAACCTTAAAAATTGAGAATATAGCTGCAGTTTGGATCAAAGAAGGAAGTTCTAGATTCAGAGGGTACCAAGAATTAAGGCACAAGAATCTAGAATCTTGAATTTATGTCTAGTAGGCATCAGAAACCATGTACTGCTACCCCGGAGAGCCCAGATCTTTAAAATTTGGGGACTTTTTATACGTATATTTTAATATTACAGCCATTTACTTGTGTCTTTCAGGCACAAATATAATGATTTATACTCAGCACCCTAAAAAACAAAGGGAAGGTATGGGGGGATAGAATTTTAAAAGTCACAGCTAAAATACAACTGGACAAAATGTTATGAAAAGAAAAATACATGGTTTCCACATGATTTTCCCCCTCAATTATATCAGGGTTCATGCAATTGCCATTACTGAGTATGTACTAACCTTTTCTGTGAAATTTTATTAAGCTGCATTTTTCCTTTTGAAACCTTGTTTGCCTACAGAAAACCTTAACAACTGCACAAATTGAAAGTTCTTGAATTTTAGAGGCAGAGTGAGCAATAAAAAGTAAATTTCATAGACTCATAGACTCATAGGTCAGAAGGGACCAATATGA
>ML675617.1:2772331-2794301 GCA_007922155.1 Mesoclemmys tuberculata | reverse complement strand
TTCGAAATTAGCCCTTGAGAAGTCGAAAACCCTAATCCCAGATCTACTCACCAACTAACTCTCTCTACCCAACATTTTTTCAAGCTTTAGGTACTATGTAACAACATTAATACCAAATGCTCAATAACTGTTATAGAAACACAAACATTTGAAATGCTTTTAGTGACTTTCTTCATGGTGTTGGATTTTCTTCATACATTCCTACTCCATAACCCAGTGTTTTCTCAAAGATAGGCACAAACAAATTGCAACAGAAATGTTGTTTACAAAGATACTAGAAAAATGGTTTCTCAAGCAACTGTATCTATAGCTTGAGAAAGATTCCTCACCTGTTACTTTTTAACGGTTCAGCAGACATAAATAATAGAATTCTATAGTAAATATCTGGTCCAAATTTATCGACAGTTTATACTGGCTTTATTTTTGAAAAAATAAGTGATTGCATGCAGATGGCCCCCACAACTGTAAGCCTGCTCTGCATGGTGATGTGCTCTTGAATTCATTATAGGGTTTCATCACTGACTGGTGGGCAAATTGTTCTATATTTTTCAATATCCAAGAACAAAAAACCAAAACCAGCGGTGTTTCCTGTGAATAGCACTAAGAAATTTTCAACTGTCCAAGTCAAAGAAAATATAATTATCTCTAGTTTCCCCTTCCCCATTAAGCCTTCATTATCATGTATCTCAGCATGTATTATTCAACTCTCACTGTGGTTTGTATTTGAAATGATGGAGACTATACTTAGGCACTATTTGGAATCACTAATAATGTTTTATTTTGTTCTTTTCCCTATAAATTGAAAGAATCCAGATTATAGCTTTTTGGCTTTATGCCTGAAAATTACTGAATCTGTTCTAGAGGGGTAGCCATGTTAGTATGTATACAGCAAAAACAAGAGTCCTGTAGCACTTTAAAGAATAACAAATTTAATTTCTGCAAGCATAAGCTTTCATGGGCTGAAGTTGTTCTGTACTCAGTTAACCTGTGTTTGTATTGTTTTCTGCATTTGTTAGGAGTATTTAATGTTCCAAGAATACTATTTCAGAAACAAAAAGCTTTGTTTGAAAGTGAGTAAGTCTGATAAAGTGTGACATCCCCCAAATGCAAATCTGGAAAAGTCAGGAACTATAAAGTGTTGGAACACCTAGTAACCACATCCCAGTGACGAAGGAGCATGTTCTCTTTGATACTAACAGACTCCACTTCACTGAAAGGATTTTCTCTCTGCCCCTAACTGATAAGGAAACACACTACATATTAATCTTCCTCACAACATAATGCAAAACCTTAATTAGAACTTCAGCAAATATTCAGAATTGATATGAGTGCACAAGTTACTTAAGTAGTGCAAGAAGATTTCTCAAGAATCCTAGATTGTTCCCTGTTCTATACAGAAAAGGAGAGATTCATCAAATTCCTTTGGATTATTGGAGAATATATTGGCCACCTCTTCCACTAATTGTTTATATTATTGTGTGCTTAAAATATCTTTATTGAGTATAGTCCCATACTCCTCCTAGGAGGAAAGCAAATATCATTCCTCCCATTGAATAAATAAGGGATTCTTTGGGGTGACTTAATGTGCACCCTGCCACTGTGTGAATATAAAGCATTCTAGCTTGCTGCACCAACACTCCTGCAGGACACAAAGTGCAGCGCACTTTGATTTCCTGCTGTCAGAAATTAGTATATCAAAAGTGCACTACAGAACTTCTAGTGCACTGTAGGAGGACCTGCACAGTGAGTCAGCGCATGGCAAGTTAGTGTTCTGTAGAATCACACCCTGGCTTGCCACTTACTAACTCGCTGTATGGACAAGCCCTTAGTTAACTCGTGGCCACTTTTAGCGGAACTGAAATTACAGCCAAGGCCGCTAACAAGACAACTCTAAGTTTTACCCGTTTTGACACTATGCCTTTTGAAATAATTTGCCAAATCGATGTACTGGATTATCTTGTCTGAGGCCACTCCACAAGCAGCGGCAGTGAGGGTCAAAAAACTAACTGTGTAACCAACTAGCAAAGTGGGTATGGTTCCCCCCCCCCAGTGGAAAAACAGTTGAGTTTGGCAAAATGGAAATTTGCATAGGGGATTATCAAATTGACATTTTAGTTCTCAAGACAAAGAGTTTGGGATGTGGAAGAATGTTCTGAAGTTGTATTCAATAAATATGAACAGAAATCTAAGTAAAAAAAGGTAAGGAATAAGCCAAGTGGAAGTGTTCTTCTGGCTACATTACATGTGATTTCCCAAGTCTTACATTACATATTTCCCAAGTCTACATTACATATTTTCCCAAGTCTTGCCCCCCCATATGGTTTGTTCAATCAGTGAGAAAATACCCTTAGAACAGTTTTTATAGAGATAAATTATTGTAATATGCAACAAAACATGTATTCCATACTTCAGTCATTTGTTTGGGGTGTGGGTTTCTTTGGGGGAGGAGGAGGAAGAGAGAAGGGAGTCATGTAGCAATAGATTTAAAAGATTGAGACGTATGATGGCAAAGGCTTTAGCGAAATGGATACCATCTTCCCTCAGATTAGCCAATGACTTCAGTCTTCCTGGAAATATTGAGAAATGTTTGCCCTCTTAACTAAGGTACTTTCCATAAAGTGAAGTAGTAGCTATTTTAGCTTTATTCCCAATACAAGTTAAGCAAAATGGTTGCCATTTTGCATCAGGGAGCATTATGAATATAGTAGTGAAGATGAAACACTTCCAAATATCTTTGCTTAATTACAACTTAATTTATTTGCTAGATTCTTAAAAAATATGGATTCTGAGAATTAGTATCAATGCATGAACTTTAATATTTTTACAGGATGATAACAGAAGACAGTAGCAGATGATGGTGAGAAGACTGCATCTGAAGAGCAAAACCATTACAAAGTGGTAACCAGGATTTGGAGTTACTGTCACTGTACTGCAATGTGTAGCTATTACACTTTAGCACATTCCTATTTAAACATCTGCAGAACATTGGAGAAAATTTCATAATATTGTATTATTAACAGCATACTCCAGAAATGATTGGTGTTAGCAAAGTTAATAGTGGTACAGATAACTATGGAAATTCAACCCTAATGGAACTACACCCCCATATAAGTTACTGCAATGATGTATTTTTGGCAGCTTTACCTTAACAGTCCTATCCTCAACCGAGCTCCTTGTACTGCATATATCATGAAAATGATTTATCCCATTGGGCAATTGAAGCATAACTATTAAAAGATACAATTTTAATGCAGATCTACAGATAAAACATTTTGTGGGAAATCTAAGATCTTGAAGTGCTTTACAAAGTACTATTACCCTCAGCTTAGTAACTGGGAAACTAAGGCACAGAGCACTGCTATTTCTTGCCCAAGATAACATAGATTTGTGAGAAAGGGGAGAATTCAATCCATAGCTTGTGATGCCCAGTGCAGGCCCCACCTGCAACCTCTATTGTATATCGTGAAAGGCTGTAGAGTGGAGAAGATTAATCAAAGTATAGGAGTGGGGCCAACCTCTTCTGAGATCTAATACAGATTATGAAATTAACTTCTCTTGGGTAAGCAGTAACCCACACTTAGTTACTGATTGAGTTAGTTGGAGCTAAATTCAATCCTGCTGTGACAACTGATTACAACAGAAGTACATCAGGCTTACTGCAGTCCATCATGTTTCCAAAGCACTTTGGAGATGTGAAGAGCTAAAACTTTTCTGAATATTACTAAATTAAAACCAAGTATTAATTTTTAAAATTTTAAGAAAATAGTGTGCATTTTTGTCTGGAATGTGCATTGAAATCTGTGTGTGGGAGTTCATATGGAAGGGCCAAGTATCATCAGTGTAAAGATCAGGCGTTCTGAAAGTTGTGATTATATTTCACATTACATAAATATAAAATAAAGTGTGAAACTCCTAGGAGAGTAATTGAGGATAGCAAATATAAAAATCAACACCACTGATTGCCAGGTTTAACCTTGAATGTCCATCACAATGGTTAAAGATAATGAAAATCAGTTATTTCACAAAGCAATAGTCTACATAGCTCACTAAAGCAGCGATTCTCAACCAAGGGTATATGTACCCCGGGGAGTACGCAGTGGTCCTCCAAAGGGGTACATCAACTCATTAGATATTTGCCTGGTTTTACAACAGGCTACATAAAAAGCACTAGCGAAGTCAGTACAAATTAAAATTCCATACAGACCATGACTTGTTTATACACTATATACTGAATGTAGTTTATTTTATAACTACATAGTAAAAATGAGAAAGTAAGCAATTTTTCATTAATAGTGTGCTGTGGCACTTTTGTCTTATGTCTGATTTTGTAAGCAAGTAATTTAATTGCAGTGAAACTTGGGGGTACACAAGACAAATCAGACTCCTGAAAAGGATACAGTAGTATGGAAAGGTTGAGAGCCTCTGTACAAGAGAACTATTTCAATTCAAATAAATCTGTTTTTTTTTTCATGTGATGAGGTCACAAAAGTGAAGCTAAATTATAATTTATCAATTAATCTGATATACCACATTGCTGGTACTGACTTTCTAAGCATTTTCAATTGGTGTGTTTGGTTTTTGTGGGGGTGAGTCTTCACTATCCCACTCATTACACTGAAGTTTCACATTTTGGTGGCAAAGAAAAAATAGGAGATCAAGGTAATAGGTTAGCAAGTCAACCAGTTTAATTCAGTGTCAATTTTTGTATCCATAAGTATTGTTCATTGCCACCATGTACGAAGGAATAATGATTTTAGGTTTGCAGAAACGAACCTGGTCATAGCCGTCTAACTGGCCTGGGATTTCCCCTCATATTTGAAATAGGTGGAATACACAAAACATCCAAGGTAAGAAAGCTGGGCAGTTAGAACTGGTAACTGTTACTCATCTAATATAGCCATGTTTTATGCATTCCTATTATCCCAAGACTATTCTGTGTCTCGTTGATCACAGAGTTGCATTTATTTCTTGCACAGATTGACAGACATAGGAAGGCTGGGAGTTCTCAAAGATCTTATTTAGATTTAAAAGCCTGCAACTGCGAAGACTGTAAAAAACACTTCCTTTCATTGAAATGCAATGAAAAGTGTTTGAGGTGCAATAGATCAGTGGCCCATGGGAGCTTTCAAAGAGGCCTGCCACTCTTCTCCCACTGGCTTCAGAAGGGAGCTGCTGCCTAAGGACCCAGGTGGAGTACACTGCTGCAGGACTAAAAGACAAGTGCAGGCTCCTTGCTGCAGCCAAGGGGGCAGGAGATCTGTGCTCCCTTCCCCCTGGCTGCGGCAGGAAGCAAGGCAAAGCAAAGGGTCCCTAGGCGCTGGTATCCCTGGTGGAGTCAGAGAAAGGGAAGCACTGATATCCTGTTCCCCTGGCTGCAGAAGGGAATCACTACCTAGAGACCCAGCTGGAGCACACGGGACTACAGACCACATGTGGTTTCGCAGCCTCCTTGCTGAACTCCTTCCATCTGGATATAGTGGGGGCAGAGGGGAGGGCTGCTGGCAGAGACTGGCAGCCCTTCAGGGACGTAACAATGATATCTGTGGCCCTCAAGCCAAAAAGGTTGGGAACTACTGCAATATATCATAACTGGGTTATGAGAACCACCAGAACTATTATGCACAGACCCCACCAGTATGGACAGAAATACCAGTAGCCAACACAATCGATACTAAGGGCCCAAAGAGAAATATAAAGAGATAATATAAAGGGGCACAAACAAGCAATACATATTTTATTAAACTATGTATTATACCGATTGTATGATTGAATTACAAACAACTTTCCTAGGATTTACTTTCTTGGATAATCAAAAAAACTCATTTCCCTAACAATCTTCTCAGGAAACGAAGAAATCGACTTTTGTGCAGTTACAGTTCTGTAATCTATATTTTGTTCTATTTCTATCTAATTGGAGGGCTAAAATGGGTATAGAAATTTACAGTGTAAGTATATAAGGGATACAAATAAAATAAACAATCAATCTTCCCACCAGGCTTTCCCCACCGAGACATGTAGCCATGCAGATACGTAGGTAGAATATTCATAGGTATACTGTTCAAAAATAATTTACTGGGATAGTTTAGTGATTAATTACAGAGGCTCATAAATATTAAAAAATGTTAGGCATTACAGGCAACTGAATTTATACCAGCCAGTCTGATGCATAGTGATTCTAATTAGCTGTAGCATGTCTGTTTTTCCTTCTAAGAGGCTAATTGTCATTTAAAAAATAAAAAAGAAGTTGGAGCTTCAGAAGCACATAGTCAATTAGAAAATGCAGTTCAATCCTACAAGGAGAAGCAGACAGACAATCAATCAGAATTATTTCTTATAAAACTCAGTCATGAATGTGACAAACATGTTTTAAAGCTTTGAGCCTCTGAGAGCAAACCTTTTGTAAAGGAACAATAATGCCTTTGTGAAAAATTAAGTTGCATTGTTCTAATATTTTTCATATAGGAAGGATCTTGTGCCCTAGGATTTATAAATCAATGCAACCCTTCTGTTTAGCTCTGGGCTTCCTCTGAACACTCTAAGCAGTGCAGAAAAAGCAAGCAGAATCAATTTTGCATTTTTCAGTACTATTGTTGCAGTATTATTCACTGACCATCATTGCTGGGATGTGTCCGATGCTTTGTCAGTGGAAGTTTTCAGATATCATTTATGAATATTTGAATTATACTTATGATTTTACTTAGTGTGAACATGTCACTTCTAATGAAGACCAATGAACAGCAGGAGACTAAAAATAAGTTGCAAATGTGACTATCCCAGATAGTACAGAGGATGCACACCATTCCATTTCATCTCTTGTGGAGGATGACTGCAAGTCAGAATATTTTCTATGTAATATTCTTAGACTTGGCAGAAGACTATTTTAAAATATAATTTCAACTAATATTGCCATTCATGTTTAAGCATTTTTTCCAATTTTTGTGTATTTGACTTTGAATTTCCACAGTTGTGGGACAATATGAGGCGTCAAAAATAATTTATGACATGAGATTCAAAAAGTTAAACCTTTAGAACCATTAAAGCACAAATTGTCAACATAACATGTCAAAATATACAAAGTAAATATTCTTAAATTAAACTCTAGTAAGTTATCAGGCAGCCTTTTTCTTATTTTGTCTATTTGGAATTTTGATTTATAGACAAACAGTTTCTCATTTGTTTGTATTTGTCAACATTTATTGACATTTACCAATAAAAGTATAATTCTTCCAAGCCTAATTATTCTCTTTATTAATTCACACTGATATCCTGCTGTATCTGGACGAACTCTCATTGACTTCACTAGAGTTCCACACATGGAGGGTTTGGTCCTTTCCCCAAATCCAAACAGATTTTATATGTTAAAATGGCAAATTAAGGACAGGAAGTATTCAGTTGTAAATAGAAAAAACAGCCACATAAAAGCTCTAATGGATAGGCAGAACCAAGTTCTAGTTGTCTCCATAAAATATTTCAAAGTGATGGAACGTTTTACCAGTTATAGATATATTCCTCCTTTAAAATGGGGACTTCCTTAACAGAATGAATTTTCAAACTGGTGGAATTTTTTTGAGGTTGCCCACTGTGCATTGTGCTCATTAATATCATACACTGACCAGTGCAAAATAAATACAACCCACTGAGACTATGAACTGGGTTCAGTGTTTAATGTGTCTGAGAACTTTAGCCCATGCTGACAAAAGTTTAGTGAGCACATGCCAAAGGTTTAACTTAAACCTCCAAGAGAACCTGCAGGGCGAAGTTTCAATTTGGCTTGTGTGGAGTACATGGGAGGGATCAGTGCCATCTGTGTATCATATCCAATTGAGCTAGTAGCGAAAATGCCAAATGCTGCTTGTCAGCAAAATCTGTGGGAAACTGCTTGTGGAGTGCCCAAAAACTGAACACAGTAGAAGTTTCATGTGTGGTCTCATCCATGTCTTATAGAGGAAGAATCTTTGTATATCTTTAATCTTTTGTTATGGTAGGATAACTCTGCACATAAACCCAATTTTCCTTGGCTTTCTTCGCCTCGAACCACATCAGATTGCATATTTGGCTTCTGTCGTCATCTTTATAGCTTTATCAAGCACCTGAGTCCAACTGCCCTCTTTCCGTGAAAGACCCACAGGATTGACTCTGCGTGGATGAAAGCACACAAAACATCCTGTCAAAGATATTTTCCCAGAATTATTCTGGCAGAATGGGGAACCACCATAGCAACACATGCACAAAACAGGCAACCACATCACTCCCGACCTCATGGATCAAGCAAAAGCTCAGATTCACACAGAGACCCTGAGCCTTTAGTCAGGTCTTTGCCCTTCCCCTCAACTCACTGCCCTTTGGATTGCTGATGCATCATTTCCAATAATCCCATATGTTTGGAGTTTTTCCCTGCCTACTGCTTCATCTGGACTCTGCTCTAAACCCTTTAAAGGGGTTTGTCCCCCTAACATAGGGGTGTGAAACAGGGTTCCATTCAACACTAGGGCACCTTCTCCTGGATGCTCTGGGGATTAGCTCCTTCCAGGTTCAACACCGCCTTCTGCCACTCATTTGCACACCCTAAGGTCTCATTCCCTCTATGACTCAAGATGCTGTCTCTTCATGGCTTGGTCAAGTCACTATAATCCTTCCCTTCCAGGGTAGCAAAGCCTTAACAGATGGCTGTCCCAATCTTGGGTTCCACTGCCCAGTCTATGCCACCTTTCCAGTGGCGGCTAGAAGGACCCAGACCCACACTCTACTCTTAGTTCCAGACCAAGACCTTATGCCTAGCAACTGTGGTCTGCTTTCTCCCAGACCCTGTTACTCTTCCCCTGGACTCTTTCCTACATTTTCTGGCTCTGCACTCTCTAGGTTTACCAGCCCAAACGCCCTCTTCCAAAGACTTTCAAGTAACCAAAGAATACTTAACTGCATAGCCTCAAACATACCTCCCTTCTCTCAGCAAGGGATCACAGACAACTTTCTCTTCAGCCCTTTTCTGCTGCCAATTTCCTGGCCCACCTGTTCCTCCTCAGATGGCCTCTATCAATCAGCATTTCGATCCTTAGCTCTCCCCAAAGCAGGTACTGAAGGTTCAGCCTATAATGTTAACCAGCCTAATTTAACCTACTTTAGTTTAGGAAGGGGGCATCCCATCAGAGGGAGACAAGGAGAAGGCTGTATTAATCTTCTGCCAGATTTTCATCCAGAGGAAGGAAGTGAAAACAATGTGTCCCATGGCCTTCTGCCTCATTCTCTTGGCTTTCCCCCTCACCTCAAATATGGAATGCAACCCTAAAAAGGTCCCTCCCCTGGGTTTAGAGGAGATTGGGGAGGGTGTCAGGGTCTGCCAACCTCTAGCTAGTTAGGAAATGGCCACACAGAAGATCCCCACCTGCACTGGTGGTATTATATAATGAGGCCCTATGTATGTACTTTGGCAGTATTCATTACCTTCCCCACTATATGGGAGTCTGGTTAAATGGAAGAGGCAGCATACTTACAATTCCCAGTGGTTTTCTGACTTTTACACAGAACTCGTAATAAACTCTTAATTGTATCCCTGAAATTTCAGTTCATGGCTTTTTAAAATGAAAAAAACCAAACCAAAACAAAAACAAAAACCACTTTTCCCATTACCCCTGTTCAGTAACATTTTAATGGGTTCCTTCAACACTGCAATGTGTTCTTCCCCTTATAATATTTATTTGCTAAGCCAAAAAAATGCACATCAATAATGAAACAATGTTAGCTAGACCCAACATTTCATACTGAGTGAAGTGATTCCACTCTACTGGTATGACCAAACATTCAACATTCTACCAATAGTCTAAAAGACTTTCAAGTATCCAAACATGTCTGCAACCACTCCACAATAGGTCAAGTATTCTGAATGTGCTTTAGATTTTTGCCTCAGGAATCTTTATTCAGCTTGTCAGAAGTACAACTTTCTGTCAAGGTCTGTAGCTCTGGGTTCTGATGATAAACAAAAGCAGCAAACCCCATAGGGTGACCAAGTTTCAAACTAAGATGTAAATATCGAATCTGAATTAATGGGTGTACTTCCTTGACAATCGTTTTAACAGACATTCATCAATGTTGTTTTGATATGAACTTTCCTCATTTTCTTTACAGACTGTTGTTGAGTTTCAAACTTCATTGAGGATATGTCAGAGAAAGTGTAACATTTATTTCAGACTCAGCTTTCAAATATTTACTGCTATTCCCTTATGTACTGTAATTTGTGCTGCTCTATGAACTATCTGTCAAAGGGTACTGAAGTACAGCTTAACCAAATGTACCTTGCCTGTGTGACTCCATTCTACCACAGCAGTCATGACTCCAAAAGCCTGAAGTAATTTTCAGTCATATGTCTTTGTACTGGCATCTGTATCTCTTCTGGGATGGTTGTCATTCAACTCAGGCAACAAGAATCAAAGAAGTGGGAGGGAGCCTAGTCTTGCTTTTTTGGCAAGTAGTATTAGCTCACTTCTGTTCAGAAAGAGAATAGAAAAAACATACTGTAGGTCAAATTCTGCTCTCAGTTATACAGTGTCTTCAGTGGAGTTGCTTCAGATCTATTCTCACTTTAAGAATATGGTGTGAAATCCTGAGTCCAGTGAAGTGAATAGCCAAATTTCCATTGTAATTCAGTGGAGCTATGATTTTATCAATGGAGTGAAGCCTATCTGCTTTTAAATCTTCATTCTTCTTTTACCAAGTAATGACTGTGCAACCTTAAACCATTTTCTATATTCTACTTATTTCCAGTAGTTATAAATTCAAATAAGCTTGATTTTTATCAACTAATTTCTATTTCAGACCTTTGGGGCAAGATTCTGCCCTGATATACATAAAAGTCACTGGGGTGGCAAGGGGCAAGTCAGGGAAGACTAAGACTAAACTAAAGCCAAAGGGGAAATAACTACAACAAAAAGAGAACCAAGGATCTCTTCCCCCTCTCCAATCATCTTTTAGTCAATATCAATGAAAAATTAATGAAGAAATGTAGGGAGATGTGTGGCAGCTAAATTTACTTTTAACTCATTTTAAAAAATGACTAGACTTAGACTCCAAAATTATAAACTACAAACAGACAATATTAATATGATTTTTGTTGATTGTTTTCACACAAGAGCCGTTCCAACACACTGTCCATTGGCTGCCCTAAATATTTAATGACTGCATCATAATATTTACAGAAGTTCTGAGAAGTAGTGAAAATATTTAAGCACTTATCTCTGACCTGCAAAAACAAGTCTTACTTTTCAAACAATTGAACAGTTAATAAAGTCAATGCATAAATCAGTATGAACATTTCAGTTTGGCTAGGTTTTCAAAAGCTCATCATTATTTGGTCATAATGGACCACTTTTACTATTAACTTGAAAGAGATAACATACATAGTGTTAAGAAACTGAAGTTCACCTTTGCTCATTTCCGTATTCCAAGTCAACTAATGACAAACAATAGATCACAATGCACTGCAGCAAAATTTAAGTTATGAACAAAATATGATTTTCATCATATTACTAACAGCCCACATCATCCACAAGAAGAGAGACTAATTGCTGACATTTTCTCTCATGTCAACCCAAATGTTATTCTTGCTACACATAAGTCCTAGAGTCAAGGAGGTCATGTGTCCTAGTGTTTGGTCCAAATTCTTCCCTCTGTTACACAGGTGCCATTTTCTGTAATTTCAGTGGGAGATGAACTAATAACAGAATAGAATTTGGCCCTGAAAGTTAAAAACAGACTTAAATGGCTTTGGGAATCAGTGTCATTCTTAAGTCAGGGGTTTTCTTATAATAGAACACCATATTGTAAAAGAATACCAACTGTTCTTGGTTGCCTTTTTTTATCTGACTAAGTAATAACTATAAATCCTAAACTTCCAGTATTGATCTAGGCCTGGTTTACATTTACCTGGTGATTCAGTGGCAGTTGATGGGAGTTACACAAGCTATGGAGAGTATCTTGCGTAACTCCCGTCGACTGCTGTGCTTCCCTTCTGCACAGCGTCTTCATTGCACTGCACTGCACCGCACCAACAGGAACCGCGTTCCCATCAATGTAGCGCTACCTCACTTGAGGGGGTGTAGACTTCTGGATTGATTCAGTTGATCCAAAAAGGTTGATCTGACGGTGGCAACTTTGCCACCATCACTGTAGACATACCCCTAGTCTCCTTACATTGACTTCAAGCTACAACCTCTCCTTCCCAAGCTGCTCATGTGAAATCAATTTGAGAAATTGAAGGCTTGGAGTTCCATGCAGAGGAGAATCACAACTGTATCCCTTTCTCTTTATGGTATCTTCTGTATGTATCTCTGTAACTCCAGTCCTCTTCTCTCACTTTGCCTATCTTTCTCATTGTTTTCTTTGCAGTTTCCCTCTATTTTCTCTTACCCTTTGTCCTCATTCATGTCTCATTTCAATTGTTTTCCAGCTTTCCTTTCTCATTTTCATCTGTCTTGTTGATAGTACATTAAATAGGGTAGCATATCACAGCACCATGCTTAAATATTAGAGGATGCCTAACCAACCAGATTGCCTTCTGTGGTCATGCTTGACCAATTGGATTGCCTCTATGATGAGAAGACTGGCTCTGTGGATGTAGGGAAAGTGGTGGACATGCTATACCTGGACTTTAGCAAAACTGCTGCCAGGATCTCCCACAACATTCTTGCCAGCAAGTTAAAGTAGTATGAGTTGGATGAATGGACAGAAAGCAGGCTGGACCTTCAGACTCAACAGGTAGCGATCGACAGGTCAATGTTGATTTTGGCAGCCAGTTTCAAGTGACCCAAGGGTCGGTTCTGGAGCCGGTTTTGTTCAACATCTTTGTTAATGAGCTGAAGAATGGGGTGGATTACATCCTCAGCAAGTTCTCAGATGAAACTAAGCTGGGGAGAGTGGTAGATACCCTGGAAGGTAGGGCTAGGATACAGAAGAACCTAAACCAATTGGAGGATTGGACCAAAAGAAATCTGATGAGGTTCAACAAGGACAAGTGCAGAGTCCTGCAATTAGGACAGAAGAATCCCATGTACTGCTGCAGACTGGAGACCACTGGCTAGGTAGCAGTTATACGGAAAAGGATCCAAGGGTTACAGTGGAAAAGTTGGATATGAGACAACAGTGTGCCCTTGTTGCCAAGAAGACAAATGGATATTGGGCTGCTTTAGTAGGAGCATTGCCAGGAGATCGAGGGAAGTGATTATTCCCCTCTATTCGGCCACATCTGGAGTACTGTGTCCAGTTTTGGGCTCCCTACTACAAAAAAGATGTGGACAAGTTGGAAAGAGCCCAGCGGAGGACAATGAAAATGATTAGGGGGCTGAGGCATGTGATTTATGAGGAGAGGCTGAAGGAACTGGGCTTATTTAGTCTGCAGAAGACAAGAGTGTGGGGGGGGGATTTGATAGCAGCCTTCAACCACCTGAAGAGGTGTTCCAAAGAGGATGGAGGTAGGCTGTTCTCAGTGGTGACAGACGACAGAACAAGGAACAATGGTCTCAAATTGCAATGAGGGAGCTCTAGGTTGGATATTAGGAAAATCTTTTTCACTAGGAGAGTGGTGAAGCACTTGAATGGGTTACCTAGGGAGGTGGTGGAATCTCCATCCTCAGAGGTTTTTAAGGCCCAGCTTCACAAAACCCTGGCTTGGATTAGTTGGGGTTGGTCCTGCTTTGAGCAGAGGATTGGACTAGATGACCGCCTTAGGTTTCTTCCAACCTTAATCTTCTATGATTGAATCAACATTCATTAGGTTGTTCAATAAAGCATCAATTTCCTTTAAAAGTTTTAGATAAGAAATTACGTATATTGGTACTATAGAGAGCCAGATCCTGAGATAGTGTAAATTGGCATAACTCCATTGACTTTACTGGAGCTATGCCAATTTACACAAGCGAATGACTAGGCGTGCATGTGTCACATACATAGATAATACACAGGCACATACAGGATCTCATACAATTTGTGATCATCTCTAAAGCAGAAGACAAATTCGGAACAGTTTGGTTCTATATCTTGAGGAGTGGATCTATCATCAGGAGAGAACAAATGATCACAGCCTAAACCAATGCTCACATTTTCAAAATGCCATAAGCAGGATAGCAGGTGAAACCTATAGTGCTTACATTTCAGAATTCTGAAATCAGGAACCATGCTCAATTGGTTGATCAGATATCTTTTCTTCCTTAGGTAAAATGGTAAGTTTCCTAAATGTTTCTGTGCCTTGCTCATTGCTTCCTTCAAAGATTATTGATTTAACATAGTCACTATAACTGTATCAATTTAATATTGATGTTAAAGAAATCCTTGCTGCTAAACTGTAGCTCTAAAATATTTCACCATTTTTTAGATTTTAAGTGTATTGGCCAACCTAGCAGTAAAGATTGTGGATTTTACTAAGCAACACTATTAACATACACACATGACATTAGAGAAGGGAATGTGGTGGTGCCAAAAAATAGTAACTATTTTCTCTGAGAACCTCTAACAACTTTTGAAGTACGTGTTAAAGGCTACTAAAAGGCCTCACTAACTTTTACAAAATAAAAGTCCAGTTTCGGTGTTAAACTTTCTGCCTACAGTGGTCACCACTAAAATTTTCACCACTGCCACTTGTCTTACTGAATGTGGTTGTATAGTTGGTGGTATTCCCTAAAGTAAAGTTCAGAGTGTGAACCTCTCACTGAGGAGTAGCTGCTCCCAAGTAGTCAAATGGGACCACTTATGTGAGAGTAGCTACTCTCAATGAGAATAAAGGTTTCACACTCTGGCCCTAAATTAGCAGTGAAAAAAGGATGCAATTTATATTAAGAAATAGAGGAGTTCTGACTGCAGAAAGCAAGTGTCCAACTTTGTTTATGAATCATAAAGTAAATGAACATGTGCATGCTGCATGGATTAAAAATGGGATTAACTAGGAAATGTTTCTTGTAACAGAATTTTAGCTCATTGCATTAGAAGGAAAAAAGAGCCTTATTAATACAAAGAAGATTATTCTAATAGACTGAACAATAATGGAGAATAATAGTTTAGTAGCAACGTAAAGCTCTGAATAAAAGGATTATGCACTATGCCAAGTCATAAACCTCATTCTGTGGTTTTATTGGCAATTCTGCAGATTCCATAACAAACAGCAGTTGCAATTTTGAAATTAGTCAAAAGAAACAAGATAAAAATTCCTGACATAGCTGATGCCAGATGCTTCTGCTTGGGAAGGAAAAAAATAAAAGAAAAAGAAAAAAAGTTTTCCAGTAGTGTTGCCAAAATGTAGCAGCCAGAATTCAACCAATCAAACCTGAACAAACAGCCCCAAAATAGCAGTTTATTGGTTAATCCATATATTCAGTAAAACTGGCAGCCTATGGAGACCCAGGATCACTGGCTACTGGATCTGTGACTTTCCTCTGGTTTTGCCTGAAATACCTACGTAACATTAATTATTGGTCCATACCGAGATTGCTGAGCTATATAGACATCATTTAAAAAAAAAGCTATCAATAGCTTTAAAAGCTGCCCCATAGTATAGTTACTTTGGGCTAATAGGAACAAACACGCCCTTTAAAAATACTGGAAGTCATCCTTTCTTGCTCCATTTCCTCATCTCTCCAACAAGATGAGAGAGACCAAAGATGAACATAAGGGTAAAAAACTAGGCACTCTTGTTGTCTGGTTCCTTTCTAGGACATATATAACTATCTTAGGGAAGCTGGTCACTGCATCATGAAAGCATGAAACTGGTAGCATCTCTCATTAGTGGAGCTGCTTAGCCACAGCTACTCATTCTAGGTTTGAACTTGTTTAGAAGAAACAAGGGGGGAAAGGGATAAATCACACGCTATTGAAAATAACCAGTCAAATTACAGGCAGCAACTGTAGAATACAGTTGGTCAATGTTTTTCATTCAAAGAAATTTTTAAAGGAAAAGCGATCTCTTTAAAAATCAAAGTCCAAGAATTTTACTTTTGTTTTAATTTTTTTGACAAAAACTCCAAAAGTGGAAATCTCAAATGTTTACTATTTTTCTTCTCTCTATTCCTTTCCACCACCTTCCCCCTAATCTTTCCCCATCCATTTTGTCACTAAGAAATGGGGGGTGGGGTAAAAAAGGGAAAGAAAAAAAATCTGTTTTTTTCCTCTTCATTACTTGTTCTTTCCAGTAAAAAAAAAGAAATCAGAAATATTCTAAATTTTTCACCCAAAACTTGTGTTTTTATACAAAATATACTTTCCATTGTCAACCCCTACTACCAGTGAAGACTTTAGAAGTATAATTTTAGTATGATTCTCTCAGTACCTCATTCCCACCATGCCCCTTCTGCCAAGTCTGACCCCATTGCTAAAATGGAACCATTGCATTGTCCCTAGGGTACAGCAGGGCTCTGCCTATCCCTCTATTCCACCTTCCTCTGTCCTTATCTTGAAAAGAAGGAAAAACATTCCATCTTTCTCTTCTTCCACTGTACAGTGGGTAATCCCTACAAGTTCCCTAAATCATCTCCTTTGGGGAGCTGGGTTTGGGGTGTCCCAGTGGTTCTCCCTCTCCTTATCCAGATATCTTATCCATGGGAGGTTTTTTCAAGAACATACGCTTCCACACCGCAGGATCAATTAGCATTTTGCTTCCCACTCTGTCTGTCAGATCTTTTGTCACTGGTATTCAGCCCAGTCTGCTGGTGTTTAGGTAGTATGAATGGGCTGCTTGTCTGTATGTTTCTGCAACATGAAAAACCTCACTTCATGGGAGCAGCATGAAAGAATTACCACTATGTTTCAGTAAGGATAAAGGATGCCATAGTTGTTTGATATAAACCAGTAGTGCAATAGCAGATCAGAGAAAATGGAGTTACAAAATGGAAATTTCAATATTCACCTAAGTCAGATACATATTTAGAAACAGAATTAGCTGAAAACACATGCAAGCATCCAGACAAGCTTACAAGAGCAAGCAAAGCACTCAAGAACTATTCTGCCTCCATTTCCCTTGCAACCACATTCACGCATACATTTAATGGTATTACAAACAAAAACACAAAGTAAATGTCACAAGATATACTCACTGCTAGTAGCGCCTCCTGCAGGCCACCCTGGGAATTAGCTCCATCAGGCTTGAGCTCTCCCTCCAGTGGTATCTTCCCCTGTCCTGTCTCACTCTGCAACCCCACTCCTTCACTGAAGTCTCTGCTTTGTGGGTTGGCCCTCTGGCTAAGTCACTAAGGTCCTCCCTTTCTGAGGAATTCAAAGTCCTTCCAGACCCACTGTCTAGCTGACTTCTCCAATGCTCTTGAAACTTCCCAGTGGTTGATAGGGGGACCTATACCTGCCCTTTAGACTGGGTTCTAGCCCATAATAAGTCTATAACAAGCAGCCAAAGTGTCTCCACAGTCTGACCCCTTGCTGCTGTTTCCTAGGCTTGCTGCTCCCCCTTCAGTTTACCAGCTGCTAAACTCCCTCCACTGAGGGAGCAACTGCAGCCTGCCTTTCTGTAACCACCTTGCTGTTCACCACTCCTGGGCTTTATACTGGCCCTGACTGTTCCTGCCCAGCTGAGTCTACTTCTAATTAATGACATGCTTCCTGGATCCTTCTCCAGATGCACCAACTGGAGTAAATTGGCCTGTCAGGTCACCTAAACCCCTTTCAACTCTGTGTGGGGCAGATGCCCCATCACAGTAAAAAAATAACTGTGAAAAAAAAATTAGTAATCCAGACAAAATGCACCGTTCACAATCAATTGGATTTGCAGTAGGTAGCACAAAAAACGTGGGCCTTTATCTTTTTAAACAGCACCATACTTGTGCACAAAACATTACAGGCAGAAGAGAGACTTATCCTCTGCCCCAAGAAGCTTGTTGACAAGAGGAAGAAAAGTTGGAAATATTCAAAATCTCAAAAGCTGACAGGGAGGAGAGTAACTCTCTTCTTTTTCTCCCTGTGTTCTAATTTGGAACACTTCGATTCCAGAAGAGAATAAGAATCTGAGTCATTTTAGCTGGAGCATAGATTTATTTACCAAAAATAAAATAAAAATTTTAGTTCCCAGCAGGAAGGACATAAAAGGGTAGATAATAAAATCCTAAAGTATAAAGTAAATCAATGTTGTTGTTTTTTTAATTATTCTGGGAAATTGGTTAAGTAATGCATAAGACACAAATAGAAAGCTATTTCTGGCTAAAGATTTTTTTATTGTGTTTTATTTTATTTTTGAGAGACTCTCTCTTTAGTTTTCCAAACTCAAGAAGAGTTTTGTTACCCCAAAACTGAGTCTATTAGCTTTACTGGTAGGATGACATGTTTGTAAATAAGTTTTTTTATAATACAAAAATAGAATAATTTGAATAGGATGATTACAGAAAACAAAGTAAAAGATACTGGGGAAAATTCAACACCTTCAAAGAAGTCACATAAATGTTGCATGAGTGCTGGATCTGGCCAATGCATTTCTTCTGTTTATAAAGTTTACCAACACTTTCACTAAAAATAAATTCTAAACAAAAGGTTGCAGTATTTTCTATATCTTTGTACTGTGTCCATTAGAATGGGACTCAATCTGTCTGGCCTCCAGGCACTCCCCCAGTGTAAATACTATACAATAATACACTTTCTTCTCTCAAGGCAGATGTATCTCAAGATACTACACAGGAAAAATAGCAAAAAGGATTATCTACGAGCTTTTCATTACCCACCGTCCAACCCTGCTATGCTTTTTGAAGACTGTCAGCTCTCATGTGCTACCAGGATGTCTCATGGTATCCTTTGAGCTCATGACCTGCTCAGGAAATTGGTGCATCCCAACAGCTTCCAGCAGCCAATAGCTTCATCTGTAATTTTAATAAAATCTGTTTAAACATTTATTTCTGCTAGAAACTGTAGTATACTGTACAATATCCTTCTCTCTCACAGGCTACCAGATAACCAACACAAGTCACCTCACAAATGACATGGTAATAAGAGTGGTACAAATACATAGGCAGATAAAGGGGGATTTAGTGATTCTCAAAGGAAAACAAGATAGCACCTACTTAGTTTTGTAATGCTGATTTTGACTATGGAAAAATGTAAGAGGATACATTTACCCCTTAGCATCCCTGCTTTCCTCATGTCTCTCTCCTGGTATTTGGTTTCCAATGGTTCTCTTGTCAAACCTCTTGGAGGTTAAAATTCACTTACCAAAGCAATAAGCGGAATATATTCATCATTACCCATTATGTAGAGTGGCTCTCATATTTGGGCTCCAGTTTACCTTTGTTCCAAAAGAATTAGGTATTGTCTTCCTTTTGTTATCGTTATTTACAGCAGATGTTTTAATCATGAAAGGAAGATTATTAAACAATCTCCTCTCTAAAAGTGTCTCTTGTTTTTTTAAAAATGTCCCATGTTTTTTCCCCCACATTCATGACATGGTATGTTGGAAAGGCAAGTCCTTAATACAAATGGATAAAGCTTTCATTTAACTTTTCAGGCAAAATAATAACTGGTCCTCAAGTAGTGCCCATCTCTCAAAGTAACTGAAACCTTTTCCAGTCTAGGACAGTCTCTTCTAAGTGGGTTCATCACCCACTGGCAATTTCTCCTAAGCCTGTGCCATGTGACACTCTTCCCTTCTACTTACAAGTCATTTAGCAGAAACGTAATGGGATCCTACAAACAGGTCTTTTTGCATGAGATGTTAGCCAGTACCTTTTCTGTTAGCTGTTCTCCATGACATGACCCAACCAGCCTTCTGCTACATGCCCAGCTATACAAATAGTTATTCAGTCCTTACAGTTAATGCCATACAAATTTAGCACTCTGAAGCAGCCATAGAAATTGTGACATACCATACATCATGCTTCTCAAATTCCTGAGAGTTTAGAACTACTTTTGTGTCCCCCAACCAAGCTCGGAAATGAGGGCGTGCCTCCTGAAGATCTGCAGACAGGAGGAGTGTGAATGGGGATGCTATGTCACCTGGCTGTTCCCTGAGGACAGCATGTCATGGTGTAATGGTACAGAATGACTGCCTTCTTTTTTCAGTGGGTATTGTTTTGGAAGGGAAAGGACTTAGAGGATAAAATGTAGCCCTCATAGGATTCTAGGTTTAGAGAGCATCCAAACTTTGGAAGGCTCATCTGAACTGGACTGAATCTTCAAAAACTTATGAGAATTGTCCATCACTAATATATAGTATACTCAAGAGATCCCAAGAAAAATTCTGGATAAATCAGCCGAGTTTACACATAGGATGAGGTTTGCAGTGGGAAACCCTATCTCCTCTAGCATGATCTGTGTTTTAAGAGCCATAAATTGATTGAGAGAGAATAAGAATCAGCTGTGCAGACACTGGAAACGCAAGCGGCTTTAACGCTGATCCTACACAGATTCCAGCTATGTGACAATGAATAGTTTTCAAAGTGCACAACAAAATGCAGTAGGAAGAGCTTCTGAAACTGCAAATGTGGGATTTGTTTGTTGTATTTTTTAACCTAATGAAGAAAAATCAACACAGCAGGCAACAACATGCTAATTAGATGAGAACATTGCTAAACAGATGCACTGTAAATATGATTTGGCCTAGCAAAAAAGAGATGTTTTCAGCTACAAGATAGGGGAACATGTCAACTCTGAAGCAATCAAGGATTAATGCTCAATAGAAAAAGAAAACTGAGCTCTGTACATATCTTTAAAATAGCCAGTTTTCACCCTCTCTCTCCCCCCATTTTTTAATTTTTATTTTTTAATTTTTTTTTGACAGACTTAAACTTTCTTTGGGAAACAGCAATTGCTGGATGGGGTAGCAGTATATTTGTAAAGCACAAGGCATATCTATAGAGTGTTCAAGAATGCATGTTTAATAACCACTTGTCCCCAAATTTATGCAATTATAACAATTAAGCCTCCGGACCAGGGGTGTGCCCAGGAATAAAAATGTGGCTGCTTTTGGAGGGGCATTCTGTGCCTGCCACAGCTGAAGGAGCTTGCTCTCCCCACTGCAGCCCCAGAGGAATTTTGTGTCCTTCCAATTGGTGGAGTCCATGCACCTGCTTCTTCCCCCCACACACACACTTTGTGTACACCACTACTCCTGGGAATTGAACTGAGAAGAGCATCAAAGACTTCCCTTCTTGATAACTGAAAGATCAACAGCCCAAAGAGAAAATATAACTAACATCCAACTAGTGCTGAGATTGTGAATCAGGGAGAGGGAGTTGGATAGTCTCACCCTCAATTTCAGGTCAGAGTTATTTTTGGGGACGTAGTGTATTTTATTAAAATAAAGAAGATAGAAGGGTTCAGGTGGGAACACAGCTAAATATAATCTGGTCTGATCCAAGGTACTAATTACAAGACAACCAGAATTAAATAGGGGTCTTAAGAGCGTGGGAACAAAGAAGAATTACAAATGTGTCTAATGATGACTTTACATAAGGATTTCACATGACACTGAAAAGCCACTGAGAGAGTAGCTTATCCAACCTGTTCAAGAAAAAGCTCACATGAGAAATGAATAACAATCTTTAATATAGTTTCAAATTCAAAAGGTTTAATATTTTTATAATTATTCCCAGTTTCCACATCAGATATTGCATGATAACAATTATTAACATTACAGTTAATAAGTGCTTGGGTTCAATATTGAACACATCCATTTGTCAGTAGACAGAAATACAAGATGCCTGGGTCAGAGCAAATCATTGCCCAAGTTGTGTACACAGTTTTTGTGTGTGTGTGTGTGGCTGTATTTGCATATTTTGCATGAACACTGCACACACCCATTTTAGAATATCTGACAATCCACTATCTTTAGTGAAATACCAGCAGACTAGAGATCTTCCCATGGATAAAAGCTTATAATACAAACAACCCCCCCCATACACCTTTTCGCTCCAAATTTTAGAATCAACTGAAATGCACTAAAAAGGTCAAAACATATTGTACTACTAAGATGATTCGAGGAATGGAAAATCTGCCTTATGAAAGGAGA
>ML675617.1:2588169-2771931 GCA_007922155.1 Mesoclemmys tuberculata | reverse complement strand
CCCTTCTGACCTATGAGTCTATGAGTCTATGAGTCTATGAGCTACCAAAATCCTTCTGGATCTCGATTCAAAAACTGTTATAAAAAAACAAGTGAAGATGGTTCATTATGTTAATGTGAAATTCTTAACAGTGCACAGCTGTAGGCTTCGGGTTATGAATGCTAAAATTGCTATTTTAGCTATAATTCCACATTATTAGTATAACATACATGTTTTCAGACACCTTAGTTTCATGTGTCTGACAAAATAATATTATAAAATGTAATGTTTTAGTATTGAGCATCTTTATTTTCAGCCATGCTTCTATGAAGTAAAGCACCCGTGCTCTGTGCAAGGACCTTTGCACTTACAGGACATGAATTCCCATTGAAATCAGTAGGGGCTGTATGCTGGAGTAAGAGGGCTGCCCACTTTACAATGAGGATTAAGATGGCAAAATATTTGTTTTGTTCATTTTCTTTAAAAGGTTTGGTGAAAGATTCCTGACTGACAGTCTTGGGCTTGTCTCTCTTGTCTTGGACAGTGAAATGCTCTTACTTCCCAGAAGAGGGTCTGTGGGAAATGTACAAATGTACATACAGGGTTTAATCACATGGAGGGACACCTATAGAAAGGAGAGTTAGTTTCTTGGATTTTTTTCTGGAAACACAGAGGCCAGTTAGGGCTAATTGTCATGGTAGTTTTGTAATATGGGCAGCTCTCCAACGGACACTGTTCTGAGGCCACTAACTCATTAACATCATTATTTATTACCACTGCAGTAATACCCAGGAGCCCCAGTTATGGACCAGGACCCAGAGCTCACACTCTCCATATGGACCACAGATTAGTGACCAGGTAGTAGCAATATTTGTGGTACACACACAAATCCCCCAATGAAGTAAAGTAATTCCAAGAGAATAGAGCCATTGAATGGTTAATTTAAAAGGGAATCCTAGTCATACTGAAACTCAAGCTCTACTATGGAGCTCCAAGGAAGAGAAGAACAAGTTGAATGGTGCAACAGCCCACAGCATGGCTAGCGATCACCTTCATTGTCTTGCCTACCACACCAAAGCAATGGAGTCCAGGGAAATTGCTTACCTTTGGGAAATATTTCCATGGTGTTCTGCATCCGCTCTACATTCACCAGCACTGAGGAAGCAAGCAGGTCTTATTCTTTGCTGGGAAGCACCATTTTAGAATCAGGTCAGTGAGTTTTATAGTTTCATACAGCACCACACAGTGGCAAAAATCTACATTGCAGTCTCCCATTGAGTTCATACTAGAAGCTACAAATATAGATGTATTGTTTTGTTTTGTCTTCCTGGGACAAATGACAGATGACACTGATTCCCTCTTTCTTCCTGTTGGCCAAAGGAGGCTTAAGGGCAATTTTTTTTAATGATTAATACATGAAATAAAGGAATGAGAAAAAACATGAAAAGGCAGAGCAGGTGAATAGCTGTCTTCCTCCGCAAAATATCCATAAAATAGTCTCCAAGATGTAGGCTGCATAGCTGAAGAATATGCCACAACATATAAGCAGACAGATTTTTATATGGGGGCGGAGCAGTCAGACATGGCTTGTAACATAACATGAAACTGCAGTTGGCCAGAATAGGTTAGGACAGTGATTCCCCAACTGGGATCTATAGAACACTTCCCAGTAGTCTGCAAAGAGCTGGTCAGTCACATGGTATTACCTCCCCCACATTTCAGTGTAGCCAACTCTCACAATTGTATTGAGTATATAAAGATATTTTGGTGGATTTGTTGTTAAAATCCCAGTTCCTGGAGTCAGCAATTGGGTAAGAATTTCAGCTTTCATTTGTAAAGATAATAAAAGAAAGTATGTTTTTAGCCCTCATAGTTGAAGAGAAAAGCTTAAAAGTATGAACCCCAACAGATCAAAAACCAGAAGGCAAATAAAAAGGAAAAAGAAATCAACATGGAAACAAATAGACAAAAACTCATGATTTTAGGCCAATTTCATGATGTTTTTGGCACCTGAGTCATGATTTTGGAATCCTTGAGGTTGAGAATATTGTTATCCCCAAATGCTTCTACAGAGTTGCCAGCCTAAGGTCATCTGCTACAAAAAAGAAAGGAAACAAGATCTGTTCTTAGAAACCAGTGCAACTGGAATTGCTAGCCACCAAGAGGAAAGAAATATCCAGGGGAGAAACCAACAATGTCTGGGAGAACAGAGTGGAAGAGAGCCAAGCACCAAGGAATTATGTGCAGGGGAATCAGGAAAGAAGGGAACCACATGACAGACACTTAAGAGGAGACATCTGCACTGGTTTCAATTGATCTTCATCCAAAAGGATCTTCAAATAAGTCTAGTTTTTCTCTCAAAAACGGAAGTATTTTTCAATTGCACTATATTTTCAGCTGCGTGGAGGAAAAGGCCATTTCACAGGTATATTGCAACATGGTCCATTTTTTTAGTGCTTGCTAAAGAACAGACTTTATGTAGTGTGTAGAGGTGTGCAAATCATGTCTAAACAGGTCCTGAGAAGTGTCATAGCTCCTTATTGCTATATGGCTTGTTAATGAACACTAGAAAATGGGTTCCACAGGATTTATAGAATTGCAGAGTATTCAAGTCATATTCCTGACACATGATATGAACATGATATGGTAGTGTTTGTTCCATGAACTGTAGAAGGAAACTATCTATATATCCTTGTGTTGTAGTAGTTTACTACCATTTGTCAAGTAGGAAAGTCACTATATAAATTAACTAAAGCTTTTTCTTTCCACAGAAAATGAAAGAGCTGTTTGAAATGTCAGCTGAGGACAAGAGATGGCAGTTTGTCATCTCTAAACTTGTTAATGAAGGGTTCTCTCAAGTTCTAAAGTTTCTGTTAAACTCAGTCTTGGAATTTGACAACTAAGTAACAGCGCTATCAGTAAGTGACAGAAACCAGCATGCCTTATTCACCCTGAAAGATATAGTCTATAACAACCTGGCTTTATGCTAATTTTTATCTTAAAGGTAAAGGATGTAGCAGTAGTAAACCACTGATGAATAAGCATAGTCAAACTCAACAGACAACTGTTCTGAATAACATCTAACAGTCTGACACTAATTTGACGCAGTTTGAATTATGCTGCATTAAATCAGCACCAGAACGCTAAAATAATGACTAGGGTTCTATAGTGTATATTTAATTAGTACCTTAGCACACTTGAGTTAAGAAGTAAGCAGTTTAAAAACACATAGCTTGATATGAATAAATAAAAGACGTGAACCAAAAAATGTTCTCTGTGCATTAGAAAACTAATAGGAACATTTAAAGCATAAATGAGGGATAAACAAAAGGTCAATTTTAGAATGATCTGCATGGGGAAGGCTTGTCTGTGCCCATCTCTTTTCCCCATTATTACAGAAATAAAACTGAGTCACAACCTTGGACAGATCCTGTGCCACGTTCTGAACTTAGATGTCCAATCTAAAAGTGCACTATACTTTGTAATCAGCATGATTTCCAGCCACTGTTGTTCGCATTTACCTTAAATTAAGTAGCCCATTACATTTTTAATAATAAACTATGCCATATAGGAGGATGCAGATGGGCTTAGACTTCGGAGGGTCTGATGCAGCTCTGCTGACCATAGGTGAGGGAAGCAGAATTTCAGATCCCAGGATTTAGAGAGCCCACTGTTCCAAAGGTGTCCTTGTGCATAGTAAGCAGATGCAATTTAGGGTTAAGATAAAGATGGTGCGGGGTGATTCAAAGTCTATTGCAATCCAGAGGCTTGAGTATGTGATGTAGACACTTATAAAATAGTACTACTAATAGTAAATAACAGTATGTATATCAGTGCTGGTTATATAGGCCTCAGAAATATATTGACTTGTTCAGATGTATAACACTTCAAGATCCCAAGATCTGGCACCCTTGAAAATCATTTAAAAATATATCTGATAACTACATCAGACTTATATAAAGAAAGTAATTAAAAGTTCCAAAAATGAGAGAGTGTTAAGATTATTTAAAACAATCTAGATTCAGTCTCTTTGAAATGACCAGCCATTGTCAGAGTAAGTTCTGTTACTAGGAGCCCATAACCACAAAGT
This sequence comes from Mesoclemmys tuberculata, assembly GCA_007922155.1. Taxonomy (NCBI): domain Eukaryota; kingdom Metazoa; phylum Chordata; order Testudines; family Chelidae; genus Mesoclemmys; species Mesoclemmys tuberculata. The sequence goes on along the minus strand of ML675617.1, from coordinate 2,767,862 downwards.
GTTGTGATAAATTTTTATATTTCAAATTTTTTAAAAAGGTTGATTAATGAAGGTACTTAAAAATTAAAAATAAAGGTATGTCTAGCATCAGGGAGGAGAAGGGGGAGAAATGAAGGACTTATTCTTGCAAAAGTGAATTGCAGGACCAGGGTCGACACCGATGTGCAAGTCTTCAATGTAAACACACACAAAAAGGTGTCATAGTGAAGCACATGACCACGTAGACTGATTGGCTGCTATATTAGAAGTACACATAAGTGATTACAGCACATAAATAAAAAAATCAAATGATAGTGATATAAAAGTTAAAGATTTTATATTGTTGTTTCATATTCATGGTGTTACACAAAGATAATCTTGAACAAATTAAAGTAATTTGTATTGCTGTTTATGGATTTTGCTAAACAACTATTTAAAAGCATCAAAGAATGCAGAAAGATGTGATGAAGACAAGAAAATATAAAGATTGGCTTCGCAAAGAAGACACACTGCATTATCAGAAAGAAAAAAAAAGAACTCTGAGTTGAGCTACGTCAGCCAATGACATTCCACCACACTGAAAAGAAGGGCCCTGCAGAAATTTTGCAGATTAAAGAGCTGCAGGTGGGGAAAAAACAAATCCCAGAGAAAATATTGATTGGTTGTTTACAATGCTGAAATCCCCAAAACAAAAACTGCAACTTCTCAAGACATTTTACATATGAAGATTTATGAATCTTGGGGTCTAGGAACAAAATGCACAAAACGCACAATAGCAATGTACAGTTATAAAAGAGACACTGAGGTTTATGAAAAGGTGAAATCTGAAGCAACACTTATTTACAGTTGGACAATCTGCATTCTTTGTTTGAAGCATGGATTGTATTCACATTAGCTTTTAAAAAAAGAGAACCAGCCAAAGGACTGCCCAATAAAACTCCATGTAAACAGAATGGTGCCTTCGGTAAATTGCTTCCCAGAAGCCAGATGCATCTGGACAGAAGGGGTAATGACTCTGACAGCTGAGATGAGATTAATCACAGATTAGCATAGCACTTTGTTTTGTCTCTAAGGGAAGACCCCAGCAACCCCAGAACAAGACTACAGTTGTAATAAAGCCTTGAAATAAAACTGCCCTCAAATGAACTTTCTGTCTATCTCAAGAGACCAACCATTGCAAACCTATCAAACTCAGCTAGAAAATGTATATACAAACTGGTTTCACTTGTAAAATGGGCTTTTAATTGTTATTTTATTTTTTTACCGAAGTGATGACTTGATTAACTGTAATTTAAATAATTTCTGGATAATAATAAGGATTTTTTATCACTCAGCTATACCAACTATAATGTATAACTGGCATTTGTGTTTCAATAACAGGTTTAACCCTTGTTACTTAGAAATAAGTGAATAGTTAGAGAGTGCTAAGACTTAAATTCACGACACTGTTCAGCATAGCTTTTCTTCCCGATGAAGCTATTTTATTGTGAGTTTTGCAATATTTGGTGATTTTCTTAAAACCCCAGCTCCTGCGCGGGAGAAGAGGGATTGATTATGTGACAATGTTAGTTTCCAATAAAGAAAAATAATAAATTCTATCCCATCATGACAAAGGAGAAAAACTGGAGAACGTGACTCTGGTAATCCAGAGGCTCAAAAAAACAGAACGCAAATGAAAAGATCTCCAATTTTTTGGTTTTATTTTGTTGTTGTTTTGTTTAATTTCACGATTTTCATGGCAATCTCCTGAGCTCTGAAGGTTTGAATCATGCTTTTTGAACATTTGGGGTTAACAGTACTGGATAGATGAAAGAAAGCAGGTGGGACTAGAGCAATTATAAAGGCTTGAGATTTTTAAGATGATATCTATCTAAGGTACTTCATAGCTCCACTGCTTTAATATCTGAGCTCTTAACAATGTTTAATGTATTTATTCTCAGAGTACTCCCAGTTCCCCTAGGGAAGTGCTATTATTCCCATTTTACAGATGCACAAAGAGACTAAGGCCCAGATCCACAAAGGTATTTAGACTCCTAACTTTCATTGGTAGTTGAGAATCTAAATGTGTTTGTGGCTCTGGATCTAAATGACTTGTTCAAAGTTGCACGCTTGGATCTACCAAGTTCCAGGCTAGCACCCTAATCACTGAAGCATCCTTCATCTCTCCACTAGACCAATCTTTTTCTCTGGGCTCATTAGAACATTACATGAATTTGACAGTTTCTCAGACTACAGAAAGAAACTTGTTTTGATGAGTTGTAAACTAACGTTTAGAATTGCTTTAACATTTGGTTTAACTATAAAAGAGGCACTCTTGTATATGACAAGTTGGTGCCTGAAGCAAACACTGACTGGATTATCCAAATTCCTTCTTTGAAGAGTGGATCGTATTCCAATTGGTTCACATAGATTTTAAAGGACTATGGTTAGCAATGCATTAGGGCTGATCTAACCTGAGACAGCTGGCAACTGTCACTCAACACATACAATACTCAAGAAGCACAGCGAATACCACCTTCCCCTCCTCCGACATGCCCTTGGAGCCAGGGGATGCGGGTGTAAAAGTACAAGAGGTGGTTACACTAGCTCTATATTCATTGAAGACAACCCCCATGCCAACAGAAGCCCCAGCAGAGGATCTGAGCAGTAGAGATGAAACAGAATGAGGCAAATAATCCATCTCAAAATATTTATTGTGCCTTTGGAAATATGTTCAGCTCTCTGCTTGATTCAGAGTAGGGATTTGAATCTGTTATCCCACATCCCAGCTGAGCATCCTAACCACCAGGCTATTTGGGGTGAACGGGGAGGAAAGGGGGGGAAGGGTCTCTGTCTCTCTCTTTGTTTTTCATGAAAAGTTTTGAGAGGTTTTTAAATTTGTATCAGTGCAGAATGGGAAATATTATGAAATCTTAAAAATTTTTGCAGGGCAAAAAGCCTTTTCCTGCCAAGCTTTAATGATAATGCATTACAATGGGACTGAATTAAAGTTGCAAGATTAACCTCAACTCTGGCATTTCCTAACTTTTGAGTGCTAGGCGTTGTAACAAATAACATCCTTTTAACCTAAGTTGTGGAGGTTTGGTTTTGTTTTTTTAATATAACTTCCTATGTGGGGGGTGGAGGGATTTATTTTGTTAATTTTAAGGATGGAAAAAGAAAAAAAATGTTATTAGGTAACAACCTCCAAACATTAGCAGAGTATGAGCCTAGTCCAGCTCTCTCTCTCACCTACCAATCCTGGGAGCTGAAGGCACTCTTTCCCAGTGTGACACGACCCAAAGATCGATGGGCCATTGAGGCCTGCCATGACCCTCTCCTTCCCACCTGTCCCACTACAACTGCTCTGGCAGCTGCTAGGCGTTTGCTGTCCAGTGTGTGTTGCTGTTGTGCAGGTAGCAGCTGCAGCATGAGCCCAAATCTTCAGAAGTTTCAGGTGGCCAAACTGACAGGCTGCCAAAATTTCTTTGTGGTACACAAGTAGGAGAAAGGAAATGACAAATGTTCAACAATTTATATCTCAGCAAAACCTGCAATGAAATTTCATGGGACAAACAAAAAAGCATGTCTGTAGCACATAGGCTTCCCCACTTATGAATTTCAAAGATCTGCTGCAAATACATAGAGATGTCAGTGCAAAATTATCACCATTAGCACCATTATTATTAGAAGAATCTTATATAGTGGAAAGTGTTAGACAACCCAAATAAGGGTTTTGATACCCGCTCCCCCTATAATAAAGGAAATGTTTGTCAGTTATTTTAACATTTGCTCAGATGGCTTGAAAAGTAGGACTAATAATCCACAAAACAAGCCTGATCAAATCTCAGCCTTTTGTTATTACCATCCTTTATGGTTATTCAATACTTGTGCAGAACTTTGACAACGCAAATTGCTACATAAGGGTTCAGTATTTTTATTATTCTATAGTTTATCATAAGTAGAGTTGCCAATATAAAAGCGATGAAGAATAGATCCCACACAAAAGGAAAGTGTCAGGAAACATTTGACTCATTCACTGGTTGGATTTCCCTCTAGATATGAACTGGTAATCTGGGATGGGGGTATATTCATTTCTTTATAGATAATCGGAGAGTGGATCCCTTCAACTCAATAGTTGTTACTCTAATACAAAACATATAGATAAAAGAACGGTCTTCAACTCCTTTTTAGTATAATATTGGTGACAGGGTAATGCTCAGTGCCAGTCTGCCAGTGCCCTAGAAACTGTTCAGACTGACTTTATTTTAGTGTTTAGCCTTTTCATCAACACCAATACAGTGCAACATCACAGTTTTTAATCTCTACGTGTGGCAGCCCCTCTTTACCAGGGCTCTAGGAGAAAAATAAACAATTGCCCATTCTTGGAAGCTTTTTTTTCAGCCTGGCTCAGTTAGCACTGTCCACCTTCCTTTGTATCACTTCCTTCCTGTCTTTTATCAGGTTAGCGGTTTGATGGCTAATTAGTTCCTTCCCTTCCCAGCCTCTCCTTCTGATTAGATAATTGCTCCATCAGGGATAACTGGGGAAACTAATTGACACTATAGTGCTCGGAGTGCTGACCCAACTGTCTGGCCTCAGCACTCCTGTCAGTGTGTCATTGTACATTCCCAGAATAATGCACGTATGATGGATAGGGTACCAGTCACTAAGAAATCAGATTTAATATCGATGGGAATTATGGATACACTGGAACTAAGAATTATGGGTTCTTTCAAATTACAACTACATGAGAGATCCTGATCAATTGCGTCAGGGTTAACACTTAAAGTCAATACAATGAAAGCCTAATTAGCTTTCAAAAAGGTCCTCAATAGAAAAGGTGGGAAACTGGAATCTTAACCTGGTTTGAAAGATTCATTTGTCAGGCTAGGATAAGGAAGATTTACATGTTAATGGGCTTCTGCAGCAAGGGAGAAGCCATTGTGTGGGAATGTCAGTGAATAGTACATGTACTCCTTTTGATGTTATCAGATAGCTCTGAACAGGTCCATGCAATAGACAATAAAAGTGGCTGTGAAACTTACAAGGGATTTGGAGCCAGAGGAGGCAGGTCTAACACATATTCAATCTTTCTATGGGAATGTCACAAATAATTTCATGCCCCATTGAGTAAGGAGCAAATTGACACTTGGCCACATCAAAAGAGTTAGTGGAATAAGAGCACAGATAAAAGGTCCAGGAAAGCTTCTGAGGACATATGGCCCAAATATTAGGCCTCCTATGATACAAGTGAATATCAACTGAATTCACTATAAATACTATCTGTCCAATACCTAGTCTTATGCTAGATACAATGTCATACTTATAAATTATTTTTATCATGTGATTTTCTCTGGCTTTCTCTAATTACAACAAAGCTTATTAATATACTTTTAATCTATGACATTTGGGGATGGAATTGACTATACTCTATCAGAAGAACAGATAATGAATGTAGATATATATGTTTATGTTTTAGCCATAATAGGGCCAACCGAGTGAAAGAGCCCAGTGAAAGCCATGAAAGGCTCAGCCCAGTGAAAACCACACCATAAGTGCTATAGGTGCTTTGTTTGCTATTAGCCAGAAGCACAGGACAGGCCGGAAGATCACAGATAAGAGAAGATTTTGAGTGACCAAAAAAGGTATCATTCATATACACCTCTCTTTTCTGTTGAAGCAATGGGTCTTTCTTACCAAGTCTTATCTGGCAGACTGAGAAAACAACCTATGTGCCTGATATAAAAAGAACTATATTTTACTCTCAGTATAAATTACATTATACAGAAATGAAAATAGTTTTGAACATTTTTTATCTAGACAATGGAAAGTATCATCAAAACAAACTTTGCTTCTGAGCCACTGTTAGCTAAACATTTCAAAGAAGCAATATCTTTCTCTGCTAGCTTAAGAAAGCCTGCCTATCAATTAACACTTCTGAATAATGTAATAGCCCATTATTCCTACCATTCAGGTTTGCAAACTAACAATTTCTGTCATTTTGGTGGTGGTTCTACAAAAGCCAAGTAAGACCTTCACAATTTAATTTCATTAATGTATAAGGACTTTTCCTCAGTATATAACATTCTTACTGTCACAAAGCAATTTATTTAAGTCATAATTTTCAACAGTAAAGTCTGTTTTTCCCTCCCTCACTTCTTTGGAAACATCTGCCAAAATGGCTATTTCTGAAAGAAGTACCTTACTAAGTTTAGTTACTGTTGTGAACCATCTGCCTGGTGATAACTCACATTATTTTCAAACACTGTGTCTGTCATACCTTTGATTAATTGTCGTTACTGCTGAAACAGGAATAATCTGTTGGAAGAATAATATAGACATACAAGTCAACATACCAGACCTATAACCATATGTTCACTCTGCAAGCAAATCTTCTTGAAGCTCTGTAAGGGATTTATTTTAGTCTGTTCAATGCCAATAGATGGCTTCCATTTCTGATCTTGGCATTAATTGAACATGGCATGATATTAAAGAAAATCAATAGATTTATCATTGTTTCCTTTGAGTTTCTGCCTCAAGATTTAGTGCAAATGCATAAAGATAACTGTTCTGTTTTTTTCCTTCTGCATAATCAAGCACATACCACAGGAATATTTATTTTTAGTATTTTATTACCAGCATTTCACAACACCCAGAGCTTGGCAAACAAAGGTGCAAGTGAGATACATATTACTGTGAATATATGCATGTGGCAGAGGGGTAACCCAGTCACAATCACAATTTGTTGAGTTTTTTTTAGTGTAATAGACAATTAGGCAGGCAGCGCTTTTAAGCACATCCTTGGTTACTTTTGGTGTATACATGCTGACTGCAAAGGAATGATAAGGAAGTAGAAGCTGCATAAAAGCAAATTAATACACAATACAATGTGCAAAATCCATGAGGGACTAACTGCTGAATAGTTTTAGGTACAAATTATGGGGTGTATACATCAGTCAATTTCTTTCATTAGTGATGGGAAAAAACCTCAAAAGGTTCAGATAATTTCTCAGTAAGCTTCCTTTTTCTAATAAATTCTTTTATATCTCTTTGGTCCAGAAGTATTTCAAAATCAGGCTATCACTAGAATTTCCTGGTTTCAGCTAGGTGGGTAATAAAACACTATGGGAATTGCTTCTCTTTTAGTGTTTGGGTACTTCTGCATTTCATAGAGTAATAGAATCATAGAAGACTAGGGTTGAAAGGAACTTCAGGAGGTCATCTAGTCCAACTCCCTGCTCAAAGGAGGACCAACTCCAACTAAATCATCCCATCCAGGGCTTTATGAAGCCAAGCCTTAAAAACCTCAAAGGAAGGATGGAGGTTCCATCACCTCCCTAGGTAACCTATTCCAGTGCTTCACAACCCTTCTATTGAAAATGTTTTTCCTAATTCCAACCTAGACTTCCCCCACTGCAACTTGAGACCATTGCTCCTTGTTCTGTCATCTGCTACCACTGAGAACAGCCTAACTCCATCCTCCCTGGAACCTTCTTTCAGGTAGTTAAAGGCTGCTATCAATTCTTCCCTCATTCCTCTCTTCTGAAGGCTAAAGAAGCCCAGTTCCCTCAGACTCTCCTTATAAGTCATGTGTTCCAGCCCCCTAATCATTTTTGTTGCCCTCAGCTGGACTCTTTCCAATTTATCCACAGCCTTTTTGTAGTGGGGGGCCCAAAACTGGACACAGCACTCCAGTACTTTAGCGCCAAATGTCTGATCCAAAGTCCATTGAAGTGAGTAAAAGCCTTCCATTGGTATCAGGGCCCTAGTCTCATTTAAATTCAGAGTGGGCCAAATTTTTAATGTTCTCAGTTCTGACATTTGTGTTCTTAGCAAAGGTTGTGGTCTGAAAGCGTTTTCTCATACCTATTTAATATATAGGGCACATCTCTCCCACTTTGCATTACAATTTGGAGAAAGATTAGGAAGGATATGGATTATTTCAAAATATTTCTTCTTCATGTTTCTAGGTTCACCATCACACACATGTGAAGACTTTAAAACAGCATAAAATAGTCAGATAATTAATTTGGAAGTACTCTTATCCTGAGGAAATGACAATAATTAGCTGCTTACAGGAAGCTACCTCTCTTTAAGACAACTTTGTTATACTTGTAAAAGAAAAGGCTAGCAGGATCTTATTCGGGTAGGACAAGGCAATACACCATGTTTATTATAAATGTAAGAATATCAAAATGCAGTCGCATACACATGCTCGTACACATTCATACCCAAGAAGTTCTGCCAGTTGGTGTGATATAATTACCAGTCCTTTTATACATTGCTTGAGCCAGCCTAGCAGCCAACTAGACTGGTTACAAAGATGGGGGGAGCCAGGCTGCTGTCAGTCACAAATCCAATGCTCCAGATGACAATTGCAGAACAAGACCCAAAGTTTCCATGTTTTTATCCCATCTTTTATACTTGCTGGCTCTCATGTAAGTCTATAGGCTGTGTCATGCTGCCCACTGGTTCAGTATGGTTGTTAATCACCAGCTAATTGCAGGCATGACTATTGTCTTATTTCTGTACTTTCTTTGTTCTCAGGGTGGATTCTTCTGTACTTTGGGGTTGTTTATCTGTGCTTTAGAGTCCTTGATATGCATTCTTCATCCTTCAGGGTCAGGATGGCAGTTTGCATCTTTACTCCCTTTTTTGTTGTCAGAGCAGTTTAGGTTGGGTCTTGTTATGTTCTACACATGCATTCCTCACTTACAAACACAAAGAGAATTCATCAAGATATATTTAGGTTCAATAATACAAGCTTCAGGAAAGAGTTCACTTCAAGAAACTAGCAAAACGGAGTCCACTTATGCCACACTAAACAGTACTACACCATTATCATAACAGTAAAGGAAAAACCACTTTCTACCTCTATCTCACTTATACAATAAAACAAGGAGTCCACATCTGATTTGTTTGCACATCTCCTGGTGATGCCTCATAACTTCAGCAGACAAACTAAAACATAGAAACAAAGAATAATACACTCCAAAGTCTATATCTTTGGTATCACTATTTAGCACTGGAAGTATTTGCTTCCTAAAGGAGGTGAGAACTTAATAACACAAGTGGTGAGGAGGAGTTGTGGGAGATGGTTGAATAACCAATTGAACAATTGTGGCCAGTTCAGTTATTCTGCCCCCTAGCTCTTCCCATCGACATTTGTTATTATAAGTTATTGTAACATCTTATGAACTTTTACATACTTTTTACAGTTGAGCTCACAATTCAAGCTAATATGGTGGCCCAATTGTTATAACATGATTTTGCACATAGCATATGCTGAGCTTTAAAAATCAAGGTCCTGTTGTCTGAGAATCTGATCCAAAGCTCATTGAAGTAAATGAAAAGACTGAATTTTTTAAACTAAGTTATTTATCATGTATTAATATACAGTTCAGTGCTGATCCCTTTGAAGTCAATGGCAGAACTTCATGGAGTTTTAATAGATTAGGGCTAGAAAAGACCTGTATGATGATCTAATTTGATCTTCTTCATAACAAGATCTTAGATTTCACTGGGAAAATCCTGCTTCTAGCCCAACAAGTTGTGGATGAAGTAGAGCATATCTGTAGGGACACAGAATCAGGCCCATGGCCTTTGCTTACTTTCAGTTAATTTGTTGGTACGTACAAATATTTGTTAGACTAATGTAAATCTACATTACCAAACCACTGCCATTTTATACTACTTTTAAAATTTCTGCTATTTTATTTAGTTTCAGATATAAATTGTAGAATAGTGGACTAATAAATGTTTTAGTTATTAACTTAATGCCAAAGACTCATTTTATTCTCATAAAATACTATACTAGTGAATCAAGTCAACCAACTAAAAAAATCTGTTCTAAAAATCTTCATTTTCCTTGAGATTGTTCTATTAAAGTAATTTGTTACAGGCATTAGTATCTAGTTTTCTATCACAGTAATTAAGTACCCGGGGAGAAATCCATATCCAGAGCCATATGGGGAATAATACCCTGGGATCAAATTTTCAAGCTCTTAAGTCAGTTAGGATCTTAAGTCCCACGGACTTTTAGTGATACTTAGGCTTCTCATTCACTTAAGCTTTTTTGAAAATGTTACACCCAGCCTTTTGATGAAGATGAACAGAGGTCAAATGATTTGTAATTGAATAGTAGGAAAATCTGTTAGGAAAACCACCATTGATCCAGTTCCATCAAAGAACTATTCCCACTCTCCAGAGTTTATGTAATATGTCAGATTAAAAGAATGAAACGGTATTATTATTGGTACATTTCACTTTTTAAATTATTTAATTAAGGACAAAACACAATACTGTTGTAAGTGGGCGATATTGCATTGAAAATAATGCAGTTGTACCTGATTATAGTAATTCTGATTCAAAGAAAACTGCAAGGATACCATTATGTCTCTCTACACAGGGAGCAAAACCACATACTTTGAGTCTAAAATGCTCCGTGAGCAACAGAAAAAAACAAAAATGAATATAAATAATGTTGTACACGGGTACCTCTTTAGTTACAGGCTGCTGAAGTTCTCAGAACAAAATGACTTTTGAGCTATGCACGGAAGGAGAGTTCTTAGAAAGTTTATAAATTCAGAACATATGTAACAAGCAACATTTTAACAGGTACCTCCATCCGTGTCTGGCCACAGAAGTAGTTTTTGACCTCTCAGATGCAGAAACCATACTGCTGTGATGAGTGTCCATTAGGTACTCTCAGATCCTCAATCTGAGCATTGCTGTATGCACACTACTATGAAAATAAGCAAAGATTAAATGATTATTCTGACAAGGATGGTTAGGCACATAAAACAGTCATGGCATGAAAAATACTGTTGATAATATTTACCAGGTGAAAAAATGGTAAAGCCTGGTCTGCTAGCAGGGACTTTATTTAGATATGTCACACAATACAATTGACACAGCTGCTCCATATATTAATGTTTATCATGAAGCTGGTTAGTTAATATTGCTTTTCCTCCCCTTCAAACTAAAAATAAAGTTGTTTAAAGCTGTTGCCTACCCACAGTCAGTAAGTCTCCAATTAGCTGTAAATAATAAATCAATATCTTGTTGAAAAAGGACAGAATAATTAAGATGCACTTTTATGTGCAGTCACTTCAGAGCTCAATTACACAGTAGGTGGTGATGGCCCCTCCAACCACAGGTCTTGAATAGCCCTTAGCAAATGCAGCTTTGTCTTTCACACACACCTAATTAAAAACACATAGCAACACAGTTAAAGAGATAGTGAATCTTGGTGATCTGTACAATTTCCTTGTTTTAGGAATCATACCACTTGATCACAACTGTATTTCTAGTCAAGGGAGGGAAGGCAAGAGAATGGGTGAATGCACTCAAATTATTTTAAAAATTTTTTTCAAAGTGTGGATTATGTCTGAACAAAATAATTGGTCATAGAGCAGTCCTCTCCCATCTACAATCACATGGACCACTTCCACTCGCCATGGCAGTTGACTAGCACCCATGTTTAAATATCAGGAAAAGTATTGAATGTATTTTCAACTTCTCTTAATGCAATTTTGCAGCTAAAAACAAGGAGGAGTAAGCACCATGGGAAAAGCAGCTCTTTGCAGACCACCAGCAACTGTGTTATTATTGGCCACAGTTCAGGAACTTCTGAAAGATTTGAAAACACTTAGGAAAATTTTTCATAGATTCCAAGGCCAGAGTTACTTTATTCCCTTTCTCCATCCCACATAGGCAATGATAAACTATTCATAGTATTATCCATAAACTGATCTGTTTAAAAAAAAATAGCAACCAATTTTATCAGAGCAATTAACTGCCCTTACAATTTTGTGCTTCCTAAAAAATTACACCAGCCAAACTGGAAGGCAGGTTACAGTTTGTTTAAAAAAAAAAAAAAAAAAAAAACTGGTTTAGTGTCTCTGTTGAAAACTGTAGTTTTACAAGAAAAAATGTATATTTGGGATTGAGTTTTCAGATTTCAGCGTTAAGCACCCACTCCTGCAATAAGAGTATAAGTGTTCAGCAGCTCTAAACATCAAGCCTTTCCAAATTAATCTAAAAAATATCAACCTGGTCAATATAACTTGTGTTATCTTCTCTTTTGTAGATTTTTGTTGCTATATGAAATCTCATTTCCCTTGCCACTGCAAATATTCAGAACAAATTGTAGTGAAGATCTAAATAAAATCAATGGGGAACTGAACAGACTTCTCTCCTGCTGGAGTGTCCTTTATTTCTTAGAAATGTCTGGCAAAACAAAATAAAAATCCCCAAATCCCAAAGGAAAGTATACAATGTCAATTCTGAATCTCTGTCCACAAAATTCAATGATGATACAATCTTAAGAAACATCATCAAAACCCAATATCCTTTTCTGTACCTACTCCACTGAATTAATCATTTAGGGCCTCCCATGGAATTTTCTGTTACTGAGTTTAAGACGACAAATGAACACACCCGAGGTCTCCTTACTATACAGAATACGGCACACATCTGGTCTAAGATTTATTAGCAGCTTAACAGGAGAGATGACAGCTTGCAACTACCTGAAACTTGCAAGTGCCCACATGTTCTCACAGAATATCTGTTTACCAGCATGCACTGTTAGTACTGATGTTGCAATGTCATCCTGGAAGTGGTTCTGAGAATGTTACACTCTTAGTCAGTTGGTGTTTGTGATGGTACATTGTCAGTATTCTGAAATAATAGATCTGGATATGATACAGGTGAGAGTGAGCAAATGTAGCATTTTGGTACCAACAACAATATCCAATTGCGTATCAGCAAACCTCCCATACTGTCTGTTTTGGAGTCCTTTGAAATTAGCATGTACAGAAATAGTCAAAGCTTCCTGAACTTGTTTGGTTCATCTCTCATGAGAGGAGAATGAAGTCCCTGTGGATCTGTCTAATGAGTCAACTTCTTGCAATCTGATAATCTAGGATTTCCATAAAGCAGGATAAACTGGGCCTTTGAGGATTGTTATGTTGTTGTGATGGAAGGGCTTGCATGTTCTGATGAACCCCAGGGCTTTGTCTTCTGGAGCTTAGTGTTCCTGCTGGGATCACCCTAAGTGAACATATCTGGAGGGAGGGTTGCAGACTAAAAATGATCCACTTTAAAACCCTCATAAAGGCCCAAAAATGATCATGTGAACCTTGCCCTCATTAGAGATATTGGGACCCACCCCTGAAGCCAAACCTGGGGTTAGTATTAGGCAAGTGTCTGTTGGCCGGGCCACCCATCTAACCCAAAAAGGCTCAGCCCAAAAAGGTGACATGCATCCACTTTGTGGGCCTACCACCTGAAAGGTGAAGGATGAGGGTCAGGTGCAATGCCAGAATGGCAGCAGGAAGGATGGACCATAATGGACTGGCCTTCTGCAATAGAAACTGGCTCTAGGGACATGGAATGTCACTTTGTTGGTGGGGAAAGAGCCAATGCTGGTGGAAGAGGTGGAAGGGTACCAGCTAGATATAGTCAACCTCACTTCCCAACGTAGCAGGTGCTCCGGAAACAAACTTCTCGACCGAGGGTGATCTCCTAGTCTGGAGTGGCTCCACAAGAGAGGCTCTGGGCACATGTGGGATACTCACAAGTCCCCAGATGGGTGGTGTGCAGTTGAATTTTGTCTCTGTACATGGGAGGGTCACCTTGATGAGACTTCAGGTCTTGGAGAGGAAAACCCTGACTGCTGTCTGTGTGTTTATGCACCTAACAGCAGTTCAGAGTAATTGGCCTTTTTGGAGATGGTGGGAATGGTGCTCAAAAGAGTGCCATCTACTGACTCTGTCATTCTATTGGAGGACTTCAATTCCCACATGGGGAATGAGGGAGATATCTAGAGGGGAGTGATTGCGAGGTACAGCCTCCCTGATCTGGACCTGAAAGGTGAGCTGTTAACAGACTTCTGTGTTACTCATGGGTTATCCATAATGAACACCATGTTCGCATACAAGTTTGCTCATAAATATATCTGGTACCAAAGTACCTTGGGCCAAAGATTGATGATCAACTTTATAGTTGTTTCAGCGGACCTAAAACCATATGTTCTGGATACACAGCTGAAGAGAGAAGCAGAGCTGCCAACTGATCACTACATGGTGGTGAGTTAGATCCAATGCACTGGTTGTCATCTGGATAGACACAGGAGCCCAACTGGTGCAGGTGGACCCTATAAGGAAAGACTTAAATTCCCACTTCCAGAAGAATTTCTCCTGTATTCTGGATGAGGTCATGGATATTGAGTCTGAGTGAATCATTGACACAGCCACAAAAAGCTGTGGCCTGAAGGCAGTTAGTGCCTGTCATGGTGGCAACCCTAGGATCTGCAGGTGGACACCAGTGGTGAGGGAAGCTGTCAAGGCAAAGAAAGAGGCCTTTCGAAAAATGCTCATGAATCAGGCTCCTGATGCAACTGAAATGTACTGGCAGGCAAGAGGGCTGCAGTTGTGATGGTTGTTGAAATCCCAGGCTTGGGAGGAGTTTGGAAAGACCATGGAGAATGACTACTGGATGGCCTAAAAGGTGCTTTGGCAAACCATTTGTCGCCTTAGAAGGGGTTGACGGGATGTTGCCCAGGTTGTTCTCAGCAAAGGTGGTGAATTGCTGACCACGACTGAGAAGATTGTTGAGAGGTAGAAGGAACACTTTGAGGCACTCCTCAATCTGGTGGACATGTCCTCCTTTCAGAAGACAGTGCCAGAGACCCCCTATCGGATCTATTTCTGTTGATGAGGTCGCTGTGACAGTAAAGTGCTTTTGCAGCAGTAAAGCAGCAAGGGTGGATGAGATTTGCTCAGAGATGTTGAAATCACTGGACAAAGTCGGGGTGTCGTGGTCAATGCGCCTCTTCAGTGTTGCATGGAAGGCAGGCACTGTACCTTGACTATTGCATGCTATGTGGTCCCTCTACTCTTGGAGTGAGAGTTGTGTCCGCATTCTTGGCATTAAGTTGAGTTAATTCAAGGTGGGCATTGGACTACACCAAGGGTGAGTCTTGTCCCCACGTCTGTTCATGATCTTTATGAACAGGATATCAAGGCACAGCTGAGTTGGGGACTATGGTACAGGGACTTGGAGGTGTCATCTCTACTGTTTGCAGATGATGTTGTCTTTCTTGCTTCTTCAGACTGTGATCTCTGACGTGCACTCGAATGCTTCGCTGCCAAGTCTAAAGCGGCTGGGATAAAAATCAGCACCTCCAAATCAGAGCTCATTGTTCTTTCATGGAAGAAAGTGAAGGGGTGAAGGGAGTGCAGCTACCCTTAATGGAAGAGTTTAGGGATCTCGGGGTCTTATTCAGAAGTGATGGTAAGTGGGAGTGAGAGATTAACCAGCAGATTAGTGCAATGGCAGCAGTGATGTGGGCGCTGTATTGATTTATGGTGGTGAAGTGGGAGTTAAATTTTTGGATGAAGCTCTTGGGTTACAGGTCAATCTACATCTCCATCCTCACCTATGGTCATGAACTTTGGGTAATGACCAAAAGGCGAGATCGCAGGTATAAGCAGTGGAAATGAGGTTTCCCCATAGGATGGCTGGGCTGACTCTCTAAGGCTGGGTCTACACTGATGGCAGCAAATTCGCTGCCATCACATCGATTGCTCTGGATCGACTGAGCGGTCTGTATAGACGCGCTCAGTTGATCCAGGAAGCGACGCAGGAAAACCACCTCAGTAAGTGGAGTAGCGCTGCGTCGAAGGGAACTTGTGTATCTCCTGTCCACGGCCACCAAATCACAAAGATAAGTGTACACCAGGCCCAAGAGAGGGGAAGGGGCTCAGCTATTCAGGAGAGCCTCAGAATAGAGCCTCTACTCCTCTGAATAGAGAGGAATCAGCTGAGGTGGTTTGAGCACCTGATAAGGATGCCTCCTGGCAGGCTTCCTTTGGAACTATATTAGGTTCGTCCCACTGGAAAGAGGTCTCAAGGCTGACCCAGGGCACATTTCAGGGATTATGTCTCCCGGCTGGCCTGGGAACACATGGGAATCCCCCGGGAAGAGCTGGAACTTGTTGCGGAAAAAAGGGATGTCTAGTCCTCCCTATTTTCCATGCTGCCCCTGTGTCCCTCATTAGGAAAAGCAGCAAGAAGGATAAGAAGAAGGATCTGAGAGAAAGAGAGAGAGAAAAATTTGATAAATTAAGTGGACAGTGAAGTTGACATCTGTGGTGATTGTACAACGTGGATTCCAGAAAGAACTGTCACAACAAAATGAAAAAAGCAACCTTGACAAAGTCAAACATCATAAGATAAGATAAATTTTATCAGCTTTCCTTTTTCTGTATTTGAGGCACGTTGAAGAAAAATTTTTTGGCTTTCCAGTCATATCTAACTACATGAGGAGAGATGTTACTACCACTCTACTATGGCCAGCCAAACATTTCCAGAAAGAATGTTGGAAAGAGAAAATGGTGTCCCTCCTCTGAGAAAGGAAAGGAAAAAAGCATTCAAGGTTATTGGGTTAGTGATATGGAGGGTAACCAAAAGAGACTGCAAAAAACGTTTCCAAGGGGAGACAATTTTGTGTCTACGAGACATGCAAGACGTACCACCATCTGGATTCTGAAAAATATTATCTCTCTACAGGCAGCTATGAACCACGATACTAATCAGTTCAAATCACATACATTTAAAATCCAAATATAAAACATATCATGAGAAATATGGCTCATATTTTCTCTTTCAACCAAGAACTATTGACAAAAATTACCTAGTTTTAATAATAAAGTTACCAAGAATTATTTTTTTTAACTTGGCAGAAAAAAAATAACATGCTTTATAGGGGTAAGCAATTTTCAAATAAAAAAGTACACTTTTGAACAGTCTGTTCACAAATCATCAAATATACTGCCAGTGCCTCAGCTGATATAAATGGCATAACTCCACAGCTATGCCAATTTACACCAGTTGAAAAGCTGGCCCATAAATCAAAACTGTCACTATTTTCCACTAAGATAACTCAGTTTTATCCTCTGGACCACTCTAGACTATGCTGGTCATTGTCTGACTGGCATGTGAACTGTTTTGAATTGTCCAAAGCTCTGCATAGGGGAGTCAGTCACAAATGTATGATACTGAAAAAGAACAGGAGTTCAGATCCCGAGGTTGTGTAAATTGGCAGAGTTTCATTGAAGTCAGTGGAGCTACTCCAATTTATATGAACTAAAGATATGGTACATGGAATTCTCATTTAAAAAGAAAAATTGTTGGAGTAAAGTGGCCAGTAAGTACACGCAATAATCAAAGCAAGAGTTTATTTATAATTAGTAAGGTGTAACTAGCTCTTAGAAAAATATATTTTTTGTTGCCCTACTACTATCTTGACTCCTAATTGTGATAAATCTTGCCAGCCACACCATATCTTTTAACATGAGGTTGTCACAAGTCCACAAAATTTACAAAATCATTTTGATTTAACTGTGCCTCTCCTAGTCCTGAATCATCAGAATGCAAAATACAGTTCAGGGAAAAGTCTAAAAAAATATTTAATTTATTACTGTGTTCTGGGCTGCTTGAGTGTCAAATTAACAATAAACCAGATTGTTGTAGTTATTGGTCCTTCACACATATTTCTGTATGGTGACATATACTGGATTAACTTTAACTATTTGAGTGCATAAAATGCTTCTATATTAATAGATAACAGGCTTTTAAATAATTGGGTCAAAGATATGATTGAAAAAGTATTGGAAGAATTATGTCTTATAGATGTAGCAGATCTAATGTATATAGCATTCCTGAGTATAGGACATGGACCATGGGTAAGAACAGACAGCTGATTTTCATATGTAAATTGGAGCTGATCTCTATCTAAATTGGGTAACTCCTGGATGAATTTGTTGAGTCAATCTTGGTCAGGACATTAGACTCTCATAAAATACTCACTGTTGGGGATGAAAAAGTATATATTGCGTTTAGATTTATTTATCAACAATATGGTACTTCCTAATACATTGGAGCAGATCATCATGTTAATACATGGGAAGAAGCACATACTGGGCCTGACATTCTCAAAGTTTTGGTCATAGTAAAATTATCTAGAGGAGGATTTTCTTGTGATTTAGGCACTGGAGTGGGACACAAGAGATCAAGTTTAATTCCAGGCTGTGTCAAATACTTCCTATGTGACTTTGGGAAAGTTGCTAACTCTGAAGCAGACAGTTTCCCATCTGGAAAACTGAGGCAGAGACAGAGTCAGCAACTTTCCCACCTGGGAAACTAAAATAATACTTTCTTTCTCCCACTCTTTGTCTTGTCTATTTGGCTTGAAAACTCAAAGCAGGGACTGTCTTTGACTTTCTGTTTGTAGTGTGCCTAACACGATGTATCCCAGTCACAGTTGCAGCTCCTAAGTGCTACTTTATAAAAATAAATACATAATAATACTCAGGAGTTAGATCGGATCAGTTTCTGCAGTTCAAGAGCATTGATTTAAATACAGGGTATTCATTTTCTCTTACACGTCTTCCTGTGTGATTCAAAAGAGATCAGGTGTTTCTGATTTGTGCACATTCTCCATCAAGGATGCTACAAGAGTAGTGGAAAAGTATTGACAGCTGCTATTAGAACACTTTCACTGGTTTGGCCTCACCCTATACTCAGTTCTTGGAAAGCACTAAAGCTTGATTTTGCTCTTGGAGTGTTAAAGAAATAAAATAGGAAATTAGCACACTGGTGCAGAACAAAATGGGCCAAACTTTCATTTACTAGAAAGCTATTATTCTGTGAAAAAAACAAAACAAAAAACAACTGTGTGACAACCCTTCTACTGACAGCAATTGCTGGGGATGGTATCAGTTGGCCAGTTGTGGCCGTGTGGCCAATCTGTTTGGTTCTTTGTGAATTTATGGACGGACTGGGCTCTATCATACCACCAAAGAAGTGCACTTGCAGTGTACTGCATCTTGCTATCATAGATTTTTTAATATGCTGGAGAGGTTTCAGACTACTTTCAAAGCGAGTGAACTATCCATTTAATTTTATTCTAATTCAGTTTGAGTATTTGTCTGACACAGTTCCTACTGCAATACTGGGAGGTGCTGTGTTTGCAAGTTACATAGCTTTGATGTCTGGAGAAATACGTACTGAATTTTTAAAAAGATGGATCTTTGTAAGATCACAAGAGAAATGTACGAATTGTTATTCCACCATGCCAGAGGTGGGAAAATGTTTTCTCTCGCTGTATGTTGAATTACCTAATTAGAGTGGTGGTGGGTTAATAAGTAAAACAATGTTTGTAAGTGACACACATGAAAAAGTTAGTTGGAAAAGACAGTTTTCAAAAGAGAATTAAAAACATTGACAAAGATAATCCAATGAGAGCTGGAACTGATGATATAATACCGTAACCCTGGCCCTTTCTCGTATTGGTGAGCATTTACACCAGGAGTCCCATTGACACAATGAGTGGCACTTATATGAGGAATCCCTATGGAGATAAGGACTTCAGGGCCCCAAATTATTCTTTTCCATATGTTCTAAAGAGGGATTCTAGGTCCATTCATGTAAGTTTTCTTTAGATGTGAAGGAAATTCTTCTACATTTGCTAAATCTAGTAAATGATAGATTCACTGCTATATTAGGGAGAGATTTTATATTATATTAGAGAGAGAGTTCCATTTTGAAAATAGTGTTTAGCTGTAGATGCTCTAAAATGGAACAATTATTGACCATAATTCCGTGCTGGGCTGTACATCTGAGTATGAAGACTTCAGCAGATATTTCTAAATCATATTTATGAAAAAAAAATCAAATGGATGTTCTCCATTATATTATATCAAGAGTTGAATCTCAGGGCACCCCTGCACAACATGTAGTAATGTTTGTCTTTTGCCAGCTCAGATTTCTGTTATTCATTTATGATAGATGCAATCCAGCAGCAAAGTTATTGTGTGGGACTATATTAAGGTATAGCTCCTGAAAAGTTTAACTGCTTGATTGCCATACTTTGCCAGCTTGTTCACAACATATAATCAATAAATTGTCTAATATATTATCTGAAAACTACATAAATTAGCTTTTAATAGGATTATTTGTAAACTTGTTGTAGGCATGCAGCGAGGGGGAAAATAGAAGAGGAACAATAGTTATATTGATCTGAATTTTCATTAACGGGAAGATCTTTGTCATGATGGCATTTTATTATTGACAAGTCAGAAAGCATATTTAATTTTATATGCATTAGGATAATTTAAGGTCTCTTATATAAGCAGGTTGTGCCTAATGCACTATATCAAATTTATTAAGATTTTAGATATAGCAGGATATGGTTCTGATTGATTTCACCATCAATTCATTGTGGGTGTCTAAGCTGGCTCAGAAATAGTTATTGGCTCTACCTCAAAGAGCACCAGATGTACCATTTGCATAAATAGGGCATTATATGTAGACTTGTAGTTTTTGGCTGTTTCCAGATTTATGATACTAAACGATTTTGTACACAGATACACAAAAATCTGGGAATTATCTAGATGTTGGTGAACAAGCTACTAAATATCTTTTTTAAGTATTTGCTGAGATATTCCAGCTAATTCAATTCCCTTGCCATGAAGCTGATGTAATTTATAATCTAAATATTTTATCAATTTGCAATATCTATTCCACAGGGAGCTACTTTTTTCCTCTCACAAACCCATTAAAGAACAAAAAAGCAGCCAACTTACTTTATGTTCTTTCATTGTGATGTCCTTTTTTGACCTTGACATAGGCAAAGGCATATGGGAGGAAACTTTACATAACCTTGTATGCATCCAGAGTGGACTCCATCTAGACATATAAGGTCTCTTGTGAAGGGAATATGAAGAAACTAGTCATCCCCAAATTATAATATTAGAATAAAAATTTGGTTAGGAAAAAAATTAAACAATTTTATGACGGATACTATTGAAATTAAAAATAATGGATTACGTTTTTTAAAAAAATCATATTACTGCTTTCTACTGTAGTACTTTGTAAGGGAATGTCAAACTTGCACCAGAGCAAAGCTGCTGTTTGAATACCAATCATATGGTAGTTAAAACATGACTTTAACAATCTAAACAAGATGTTTAGAATTGGATTGATTTAGGCCACAACCCTGTAACTGCAATTGTACAGGTAGGAGTCTGCGCAGAGCCCACTTGAAACCAATGGAGGCTCATGTAGACACAAGGATTTCTCTGTGCACATGTAGTTGCACCAAGACCTCTTGCCATGTTTAGGGGGAAGAATTTAGTAGTAGAATTGAAGTATGAAATGTTTCAATATAGGATAGAAACTACAGTGGCATCTTTCTTACCATTATTTATTATTTGTATTGCAGTATCATTCAGAGGCCAGGATCTCTTGTGTTAATTTCAGTGGAATAAATGAGCCCAGAGAGTTAAAGCTGTTAAAATGCCCCTGTTACTGCATGATGCTAAACAATTAACATGGCTTCATGTTTAGAGTAGAGAGACCATGGCCTGCTTAGTCCCATGGCAAACATATTTTTTTTTAAAAAGCCTTTTATTAAAAGTATAGAAAAGGAAGGTAAAATAGTGAAAGTGTTTGAAATGTAAAATATAAAGCAAGGCTTTCATTTTAACAACGTCCCTTGTTCCCTTTAGCTGTAGAGAGATTTTATAGGAAAACCTGTTCCTCACCTTTGGCAGTCTTTTAGATGGTACTAAAGATGATAATAACTGTTCTTTTAGGAGAAGAGAAAAACAGTTAGCTGAGAGAGCCTGGAGCTGTTGTTGCTATTGTTTTTAAAGTCAAGTCCTATCTCCTAGACAAAACCAAGATAATCACACAAAAAGGAGAGAGAGAAAAGAAGAACAAAGAAAGAAAATGCAGTTTCTGCCTCTGGTGCTGACTTTTACTAGCAGCTTTGCTGCTGGAGAGAAAGAGGCCCAGCACATACTCTTATCCGTCAGGTAGGGTTGTCTACACTGCAGTTGGACATCAGTGGCTGTCCTGTGCCAGATTACTTGGGCACACAGGGGCTTAGGCTAAGGGGCTGTTTAACTGCAGTGTAGATGTGCCCTTAGAGACATGACAAACTTGTACCAGTGTCAGTCTGTTTAAGGAATTGCTTTTAGATGTCTCACTGGTCATGGGCTCACAGAAAGTTGCAAAAGTTGCAGCTTTCGCTGCCTAAATAAACTATTTTAGATTGAAAGCAAAAAGAAAAAGAAGTAGTATGGTGGGGATAGGGTAAAGAAAAGCACACACAGAGTGGAGGCAGATGAGAGCAGGAACCAAAGTCTCACATCCCAGGTAGCATGGGATTTAGCCAGAGTAATATTATCTGGGTCCCTTTCTCTGGCCCTATCTACCCAGGACATCTCTCAGGGTCTGGATTATCAAAGACCAAAAATGTCCCAGTAGATCCCTGGGTCTCCAGAAGCAGTGGGGGCAGCAGCCATGATAGTACAATTTGCGCCTTCCAGTCCACCTATATCCTAGCAGCCAGCTAATATGATTTCTTCTCCCACCAAAAGACCCTGTTGCAACTAACCATGTGGGAGACCAAATCAGATGATATGCACCAAGACCGCAATAGAAGACAGAGATATATGTCAATATAAACAACTTGACCAAAGATGGTGTTCAATATAATCATTTTCAATGTGGAGGGATTCTCTGCAAAGAAGGTTGACATTCTGGCTGTTATGAAAGCAGACATAATGTGCTTGCGAGAGACACAGAGATACAAAAGCACCAAACATCACTGGCATGAATATTTTGCAAACACTGAAAGCAACATCTGTGTTAGCACAATACTTATACATGACAAAAGACCGGTAAAATCACTGCCGTGAACACCAGGATACAATGGAATTTACTATGGTTGAACTTCATCAAATAGCCGTAGTTTCTGTTTAGAAACCAACAGGCCAACTGACATTCCCCTGCCAGAAAAATGATGTTGCAATACCACTTAAGATGCAGGCAAATTCAGACTGGAGGTAATGGAGGTAATGGCAGTGATCTGGAGAACACACTCAGAACAGTTCATGTGACAATAGAGGCTGCCGTATCACCCATAAAAACAAAACCTGCCAAGATTCAGGTTCAGAAAGGCTGACTGGGAAGGTTTTACCTTTTAATTGGATGAATCGATCTGACATGTGAATCTCCCTAGTGTGGAAGATAAATATCTCTCTCTCATGTGGTCAGCTACTTAAGACACTATGAATCATCAAGCATTTGTACTGACACTTGCAAAATGTTGGGAAATAGCAAGGTAATCCTTGCTTGAGAATCAACATTTCTTTGTTGAGATGGACGTTCAGAAAAGTCAGCTGCATACTCAATGGACTGGTCTGCATTGCCTCAGGGTTCAGTGCAATCACTCTTAACATCTACACAAATAACCAACCAGAATTCCCTGACATTCAAAGATTCGTATATTCCGATTATCTATGCATCACTATCCAGTCTGAAAGATTTGAGGACACTGAGCACATTCTAACTGGTTGGCTGGGGATACTAGGAAAATACTATCACACACGAAGCTTGAATAGTAACCCTATCAATACATGAACAAAACCTTCAGATATCGTGGAATGGTACAATCCTTAAGTACTATGAACATCTGGTCATGAACACCCAGTGGTCACATCTGACTGAAAACTGACATTCAAACAGCACAGCAAGGAGCTGAAAAAGAACGTGAACACCAGGAATTGTGTACTCCAGAAAATGACTAACACAAAATGGGGAGCTGACCCCAAAATATGCCAAATAACCATTCTCATCCTGAGTTACTTAACTATGGAGTACTGTGCCCATGTATGGTCATGTTCTAGTCATGCACACAAAATTGACACTGAACCCATTCAGTCCTGAAACAGGACTTTGAAACAGACTCCAACACTGTCTCTATTCTGCCACCTGGGGTTTGCACCACTGTCATTGAGGCCTGCCTTCAACAAAAAGCAGAAACAAAAACATGCACATGATACAAGATATCCACTGCATGGACACATTCCACCACCAATAAAGTGGAAGTCCTGAAAAAGCTGTGCCTCTGAAAATCCCTTACTACAAAATGCCACTGTGGAAGTTTACAGAGTAATAAAATGGCAGGAAAAGCTGATGAACTTGAAGAACCTGGTTACTTCAGAAGAACTTCCCGGCAGGGGAGTTGAACAAAAATACTAAATCGAGCAAGAGCTGGGGTGGCAAACACTGATAACAATATGACCAAATGGAAGCTGAGGAATGACCCATGTGAATGTGGAAAATAGGAAAATACTTGAACACTGCCTGATGCAGTGTCCCCTGCCATCATCCTGTACTCCTGAGGAACTATTAAAGACAAATGATAACACCAAGTTTTGGCTGCAGTTTTGGAGCAATAAGCTATGATGTTGACCCTGTCCTGGGACTGCTATGATCCAGCTCAGCTCCCAATGTGGGTTAAGACAGACCTGACAGCTGTCCCAACTTGTGCCCCAACTGCCATGGGTCATATGGGCTTTACAACAATTGAGCAACAGCCGAGATGTAGAAATGCTCCGGCCATCTCTTCGCCCCTCTCCTCTCCCACGGCCTACCTCTGACAAGTCCGTGAAGCTGCAACTGGGGCCCCTACAAAGGAGACAAAGAGCCAGGAAAGACAACTACATGCATACCAGGAAGGCTTCCTACTCTTGGGCATTCTGAGTGGGATTTTTTAATTGTTTTGTAGTCATTTAGTGGTGGTATTGCCAAAGGAAAGCGGACACAGTGCACAGATGAATTAAGCACAAGACATGCTTTGTGCAGGGGTTGAAGGCATTGTGGGTTAGAGATGTCTTTCAACTTCACTGCAACCACCTAGGCAAGTTACAATCTATCTCAATGTGTGCGAGCTGAACAGAAGTTTGTACCCACCTGCTATTCTCAGACCATTAAAAACCATTCAGGGAGACAGAACCATGGAAGATGCAATACCTTTCTAAAAGAAACTTCCAGTTTCATAATATTAATTCTTTCCTAGTTCTGCAGTGTAATATGCTGTTTATCTAAGCCAGATTTCCCAACTATATTTTATTCATGTTTAAGAGTTGAATATTTCTTTTAATCACTAGAATAGAATAATAAAATAGCTCAAGTTAGATTCATGCAGAGGAGCAGACAGATTCTGCTTTCTACTATACCACTTAAATAGACACAATATTTAAAAATTTGGGTAATAAAGAAAAATATGAAGAAGCTTTTATAAATTAAAAATACTTACATACAGAAGTTTAATCTTAAACAAAATACTTTGAATGTTGTTTTATGCGGGCAATTCGACAAACATGAAAAATATCCTGGAATGCAATACTGGAACTTAAAACATTTTTATATGTAGATGACTAATCAGTAATTGTCAATAAAAACTACCAGAAAAAGTCCTTTAAGGCAGTAATTTACCTTGAACACAAAATTAGTTCTGAAAAGACAAAGGGGAAATTCTGCACCACTAAGCCCCTTATTTTTCGTCAAAGGATTCACATTTATGGGAATCCTAAACTGTAAATTTATGCTAAATAATTGAGAATTATGCATAAATTATGCAATTATGGGAAAAATTGCTCTATATTGGGCTAATTAAAAAGAATAAGTATAAGGATGAAAATTACATTTGAATTTGAAGTAATTGCATTTTGTTGACATCTGATTAGTCATGCTGGTCCTAAATGCTGACAAGGCCATTAATAAATTGGGAATTAATGAATGAGGTAATTCAAAACATTTTGGTATAAATAAATCTTTAAAGTAATTACCCTCAATAATGCCATTACAAGACAATGAGCAGGTGTATATATACTCAAATGGCATTTTTAGTAATGTGAATACATTTGAATTAAGAAAGCATACTTAATAAGTTATATAGTAGCCTGCTAGTTTATAACCTTTCAAAGAAATTATTGATGGGTTGTTATTATATTAACTAAAGCAAACAGTCCTATTGTACATTGAATTTTTTGCCCATCATTGAGCAACGTTACTAATTTCATCTCACAATTATTGAAAATGTTGGTTAACATTGATGTTTTATTTTTGTCTATTAATAAGAAATATTTTCACACTGAGCTATTTCATTCAGTCACAATATTCAAATTTTGTTTATGAAATAATCAGTGCTTCAAATTCCAACATTCTAATAGCCATAGCTTTGTACTCCTCTCTCAATGGTGTTGAATCATCCACAACTTAAGGCATAAGTGTAGGACCTTCTGAGACATGAAGATAGATACAGGAATACTAGCATATATTGGTAGATTGAGAAATGGCAGCTTCACAATAAAGCCCTAACTCTACAAACACTTATACAAGCAAGACATTTTATTTATGTTAATATTGCTACTGAATGGGACTATTCACAAGCATATTTGCAGGACTGAAACTTAATATAGCAAGACCTCGACACAGGGTAATGATCAATGTAAATATCTTAACAGTTCTTCTGTAAAGGTCCAAGAAGCCTTGTAGTAGAGGGCTTGAGTTAAGTTTTTACACTGCTATCGGAGCTGGGATGAGAAGATGAAGGAAAGGAAAGCAACATTTTCCTGAAACTAGGAAGTCACATCAGTTTTAGGGGAAAGAACATTCCCAAACTACAGTAGGGAATCTTGACTTCAGTGGGGCTGTTCACATGCTTAAAGTCAAACATGGGCTTAAGTGATTTGTTGGGTTGTGACCCTTATGGGTTTGATCCAATTGCAACAGAACAGTAAGAGTTCTTTCATTGACTTTAAGGGTCATTGGATCACGTCCAAAATTATTAGAAAATCAAGTGTATAAGGGCAAGCAACTTCAATCTTTGCATGTATAGGATTTCAACTATAATTTTTCACATTAAGAGAAAAGATCACAAAACCTCTAAAGATACCCATAGACATCTTTATAAATGCATCAAAATTCCACAAACAGAGCTTAACCACAACTTAATTTTTTAATTGCTAGAAAAAATATTATTTCAACAAACATTATGCTAAACCACAAGACTAATTCTTTTATTAACAGTAAGCATAGGTAATTAGTGAATTGCTAATCCTATTTCAAAATCTAAACCAATAAAGAAAACATTAGAGAAAAGAAAGGGCATTTAAAAGATCTGTATGAGCTAATGAATCATATCAAAAGAAAATCCACGGACTTTGTGTGCCTTCAGTTTCCACCTACTGACTTCACACACAGTTCCTGTGTGACCTTGGGCAAGTCATTTCAGATCAGATCCGGGAACTGGATTTCTGCAGGAAGATCCTTGCATCTGCAGAAAGCTCCAAGGACTTCTGCAGTGTTGTGCTTGGGTAGTGCATCCAGCTGTATGCTCTGGCTCTGCCTGTGCCTCAGTGACCCATCTGTAAATTAGGGCTAAATTACTCCCTTCCTCTCACATCTTGCCCCACAATTCCCTTATTGATTTTAAATTGTACTTTACACCAAGAGTAGTCTCACTGAAGTCAATGGGACTACTTCTGAAATAAGATACCACTCAATATAATGGAATCACAACCTGACCCTTAGATTGTGAACTACTCAGTGTAGGGAATTATTTTTTCATATGTGTTTAGACAAGGCCTACCACATGAAAATGGGACTTGGGCTTTCAGTCACCTATGAAATTTTCACTCTGGACTACAGTTCAGTCATATGCTGTTGAAGATTTAGTGCATGAAGCCTGGATATTGGAGTGCCACACAAACTATGTCCTTGGAGACATGTGCAGGAGGGAAGAAGTAATAGTTTGAGGTAACCGGTGTGGAGCAGGTGGAGACAGAACTGGAGGACATGGGACAGATTTTGGAGAGGCTGGAGGAGAGGGGAAACAGAGTGAGAAAGAAGGGAATGCAAATTATAAGCAAATTGTTGGGGAGAAATCTGTGGATTTTTTTCACTCTCCTAGCAGATATTTATTTGAAGGTAGTACTCAGAGAACACAGTGAAGGTCAGGGCCCATGGTACCAAGCACTGTACAAACAGATAAACAAATCTCTGCCCAGGGGATTGTACGGTTTAAGAAAGAAGACAATTTAAGGTAAGGAGTATGTCTCAGGCTGTCTACACTGTGACGTAGGCATGTGATTCCCCTGTTCATGCACACGTATTTGTGCCAGCTCTTATCAAGCTGGGCTTTTTCTTATATAGGTGCCAATCCCTCCTCCCCCATTCCAATTTTTCACACTTGCAACCTGATCACCCTAAGCAGGAGTGTTCTGGTATTGTTCAGCTCTTCTATGAAGTTTGTCAAATCTTAGCTGATAGATGGCAAGGGTTTCAGAGTTCAGAGTGAAATCCTGACCCTGCTGAAGTCAGTGGGAGTGTTACCATTGACTTTAATGGACCAAGATTTCACCCTCTGAATTTAAAACATAAGCTTCATCAGTACAATATAAATGACAAAAAAGACTGAAAATTAGCTTTGTTAAGTTGCATCTTCCCAGGAGGGCTTTCTAAAAGAGTGATTAATGTTTGTACTTCTTTGGAAACACAATGTTCAAACCCACATCTCCTTGGCTCAGGCAGGAAAGTGTGAACTGAAATCAAAGCATTCCTATTAGCAGGTATCAAATATTAATGCTTTGTACTTCTTTAGCAAACTTTTACAACATTACATTATTAATTACAACTAATTGTGAGGCAATTGCTCCAGGCACACTACTTTTCTCCTCATGTAAACTTTACATTTCTTTGAAAAAAAATATAATCGTTCCTTGTAAATCTAGCCTGGATCTTGGCAGCACTCCCATTATATGTCTCTTTGTATTCATAGATTGCTCTCTTTCGATTGAAAATTGGAATCAAATCACTTGTGAAAAATTTGACCTGTGTCTCAATAAATAGTTCCATACCAAATTTGCTCAGTTTCCAAGAAAAATAGATTTGTTTGTTAACTGGCAATTCTACAAACTCTGCATTCAACCTGGTAGATCCTTAAGATTAGCCATTTGGCACCTGAAGAAGTTCAGGGGAATGGGACCAGCAACATTGGTATACAGCCACCTTTTTGCCCCATCACTCATGGGGCCAGTAATCTGAATCCAAGTTGCAGTATAGAACAGTATTATAGCTCCAAAAGGCAATTAATGGGTATCAACAGAATGCAGCAGTTTGGCCACATCTCATTTCTCCTAACCACTTACTCCATATCAAAAGGGTTTGGAAAGATGCACTGTCTTTCTCTGCCACCTGGGGATTCCCCAGCTGAAGTACAGTTGGCTTTTGGGCTGCTGTACCTGTCTGAGCAGCGTAAAGCAGATTTAAAGATGGGTTAGTATCTGCTCCAAAGTCTCTTTCAGGAATGGATTTTTATGTTCTGAAATGTCTGATCAGTAAGCCTGTTCTTCTTTTTTAAACAGAAGATAAATGCAGGTGCAGAACAATTGTGATTTGCCCTAAGCTGCAGCCAGGTATGCCCAGAGAGGTATTTAGGCTCCTAACTGATTTCAATGAATAAGCCTGAGTGAAGAAATCATGACTATAAGCCTAGAGATATGGCTGCCAGCCTTAATCTAGTCACTAGCAGTTCTTCACTGCTACTTTTCAGAAGAATCCATTCCAAGGTTTACTGGTCTATAAAGACATGAGTTCTGAACCTCAAGTGATAAGCAATTGAATCAACTGACTGTATACAATATTACTGTATTATAAAAGTGTATTGAGTGAGATCTTTTCTAAAAGCTGGTGATTAATATCTTTATGAAATGCATGTATTAAAACTATATAAAGAATTATGTATATCATTGCTGTTAGGCTGTATAGTCTGCCCCGACAGGAGGAAATGTCAGAGCTATCTACCTGTTTCCTATATAAATGAAGAATGGCAGAATCAAAACAATGGAAGCCCCATTTACGTATGGGGGGGGAGATAGGAAGCCCACAGGAAAGGAAGAACAGCATGAGGCCAGCTTCCTAGTGGACACAGCAAGTTGAGCACACAAAAGAGCTTCTTGCCTCTTGAAACAAGTTCACTGAACTTTGGAAGATATATACAAGGACAGAAGCCATCATTGGCATCCATCACTAAACCGATACAAGGGAATAGAGCACTTGCAAGATGAGAAAGATGGTTCCTTCAACTAAGTGGATGCTGAAATCTCTGGACCTGAACATAGGTGCATAGGCTGCTTAGGCAAAGATCTTTCACCTAAGAAGACCAGGGAAGACAGCATCTTGTACTTTTTGTGGAAGGTTCTGACTGAGGCAAAGTCAGCCATGGCTGGGAAGAAGAATGATCGGTGAGAGAAACCATCTTGGATACAACCTGTATCTTGTTAGATTAAGTTTTAGACTTTTAAAAGTGTATTTTGTTTTGTTTTACTTGTAACTCTTTTTACCTTCATTCCTTAGACTTGAACTCACTTAATCCTTTGTATATTTTGTTAAAGTATTTTTATCACTTTTACCATAAAACAACTCAATACTGTATTTAAAGCAAATGGCATATTCACCTCGGCTAAATTAATAAGGTGTGATGTGTTTTTGTTTCTTTAAAGAAACAAACAAACCCTATTATTTCTCTGAGCTGTCCAGGGGAGGACTAGATACTTCAGGGCATACACTTTTGGGGAAATTCAGGACTGGAAGTGTGTTGGGGTTATCTTACTGTTTGAACCAAGTCTGGTGGAAGCCAGAGTGCAGCTGTAGATGAGCTTCTGGGGTCAGAGCTGCTGATCCAGTGCTGTTTAGCACACTCAGGGTGTGACCTGCATGCCAGTAGGCTGATTCTAAGCAGCCCAGATTGGGAGCAACAGCAGCAAAAAATTGTGAGGAACCCAGGGTTACAGAACAGCTGGTGACACAACCCCTCACTGTTCTGAACTGCACTCCAGAATGTGACAATACCAAAGCAATTTCTCCTAGTTCATTCTTTGGAAATTGATTAACAGATTAATTGAACAGCAGTGCTGCACTATATCCTCAAACATACTGTCAGCCTTAATTCCACCTCTTCCTGTGCATCTGTCTCTTGCCAGCGTCTCAAGTCTACCATTACTATCTTGCTGGTCCTCTATATATGCATTTTTATTTGCTTACTCATTACATAGTAAACAGTTTGATTTTGGTCAGGCGGTCTATTATGGTATATAGTTCATTTCTGAACCATCTCCACACTTCTTATACTGATTCCTTATTCTGACTATGACAGTTTCTCAAATTCCCCTTTGAAAGCGTGTGGCACAAAAAATGAAATATGAACATTTTTTGGGAGGTAGTGTGGTCTAGTGCATAAGGTACTGGATGGCATAGACAGTAAACTTTAGAGATTTATTTTACTGTGCCTTTGTTTGCCCTTCCACCACCACCCTTTTTTCTCCCTTCTTTCCTGACTCTTCCCCCAGATGTAAGTTCTTTGAGGCAAGGACTGTCTCTCACTTTATTTGTATGGTACCTAGAACAATGGGATCCTGATCTCACATGATCTTTCACTACATATATTCCTACAATTGGAAAAGCAAGAGTAATCACTTTGGGATGTTTGAATTTGCTCATTTTTAAAAAATATAATGTGATGGGAACAAAAAAAATTCTTAAGATCAGATTTGTCCTCTTTCATTTTTATTTCTATATATAGCACCATGATTTGTCTGACTTACTCTAGTATCATGTGGGACAAAACCTGGATAATACTCAAATATTTGATTAATTACCAATTATCTTCATTCCGCCCACGTTGTTTATCTTTAAGAAAAATTTAAATCTCTGTCTGAAGAGGCACTAAGAACAATCAACTGAACCAGTTGATTCATACTGAGCTGGTATTTCTAAGATTTAAGTTGTAGCATTCCTTGTGTTGGGCTGTTTTGCTGGAACAAGATTGCATGTGGCTGCTGTCACCCTGGCAAACACCTATATGTACTCAGAGCCTGATTCTGCCACCCTTACTCATACTGAAAATGAAGCAGGTAGTCCTATTGAGTTCAGTGGTTGGGATCATCATCTGGGATGTGGCAAGCTCATGAGTATTTCCTCATGGCATTTAATTGTTATGTTGTGGCAAAGACATGCCATTAAATTGACAGAAGAGTTTGCATTCAAATGTGGTGTACTCCAGGGGATTCCTGGGTGACCAGGACCAGGGCATAACCAGGGTGGGGTGAGTGGGCAGCTGCCCAGAGCACTAAGCCATGGGAGGTGGGAAAAAAATGAGATGGAGAAATATGCCAGGAAAAAACCAGCATGGGATGCAAATATGCTCGCTTGCCTTGGGCATTAAAATGTCCCATTTACAGCTCTGACTAGGACCAGGTGCTTGGGAAAATCCAGCACCTCCACACTGTTTTAGTTCACTGGCAGCCCTCATTGGCTCCCAGATAGTGTGGCCTCAATGTAGCTTCACTGTTAAAGCCACAGATTAACGCTGAACCCAGAACACCAGGGTGGGGGAACTTCATGGAAAACAAAATAAAGCTCCATACTGTATTATATTTATTGGGGAATCTCCACTAGGCTGAAGGGGAGAGAGTGTGTGCTCCCCATGGCTGCATCGCTAGCCTGCTCACTCCTACTGAAGCCTCCCCCTTCCTCCATGCTAAGGCATGGAGCTTATCTCTGGAGTGCCTTCAAGTGGACAAGAGCAGGATAAGAGACAGTGCAATAGAGGTGGTAGAACCCTACGGCAAGGAGGGGAGATCTGTGCATGGAGAATTCTTTCTAAGCATGGATAGGGGGTAAGGGTGGGAAGAGATAATTCAAGACAATGGGATTAGTCACGGAGCAGGCAAACATTCAACAGGATGAATTCTCCTCCCAGCCAGGAGCAAGTTAGACCAATCATTTCCTCAATCCCCAGAAATGTCAAGCAAAAGATATATTTAAAAAAAACCCACAAACATTAGAATTATGGAAAGGCAAAAATAAGATACCTAAAGGAACTTTACCTCCATCTTCATGTCTTGACACACACTCCAGTCAAAATCACAAGCCTGCCATTTGACTGCACATCTTCAACATTAATAGTCAGCCAACACTCCTACCTCACTATACATGTCATTTCCACTGTGGTTGTCTGCACAATCTGTCAGCCAGAGGTTGGCAGGAAGAGGATCAACACTTCCTGAATCTAGGAAAGACTAACGCCACATGTCTTAAGTGCAGAGATCAACAAAGAATTGGTCCTTGCTTGTTTAATAAAAATGCTCTAGTGTGAACTTTGATTTATTTCCTCGAGCACTTTTAGACAGACAAATGCTTTAAAGTGTGTCCATTGCCTTTCAAAAATCTCTCTCTCCATTAACCATATCAAATCAATTATAAAATGTATTATAAATACTGTATGTGAGGTCCAGTGTTCCAATTATTGCCTTTTTGTCATGTATTTCAGTGCGAGTTGCAATTTTAATGCTAGTATTTTATTAATAGAATATTAAATATTTGTGATATTGATAAAATGTCAAAAATAAATTGATTTGCTTTGAAATAGTCAAGCCTTTTAATGACAAACAGCTATTACAGTGGATGATGAATGCATCATTTGGTCTCAGAAAGTTGCATTTTGTAGCAGACATGGAAAGTTTTAAACCTGACCCAAAGCCATAAGAGACAAAAGAAAGACTCCCATTGATTTTAATGAGCTTTTGATCAAGTCCCACACACATAAAGCTTGTGAATTCAAATTCCACAACAGGATTGGGCTCATACCCAGTGATAAATGTGTAGCATGTTACACACAGGGATGGAATAGGGTTTTTTAAAATACATTAATATATATATAAAATTATTCAGTAGGTGGAACTCATCCTGTTGTAGAGAATCAGAACAAGGCTTTATTAATTACTTTTGTCTCACTTAAGTTCTCAAAATAGGGCTTGTGATGGCTCCTTTCCACAGGGGTGAATTTCACCCAGCTAGAAGTGCTATCATTTCAAAGAAATAATGTGTGAGAATTTCCATCTGAACAAAAGCAAGTGAGTATCCTCTGGCACTTAAACAAATGTAACCAATACCCCCAGCTAATGCACCTCCACATTACATACTCTGATGTCCCAAAGCTTTGGTTTTCTATTTATGAAGGAAGTCAACCTTCTGAGCCATTTAAGATTAGATGAACAATACATTAGGGAATATACAGTAGCAAACAACCCGGGGAAATGGACAAGACAATATACTATGCAGTACTGTTGTAGCCATGTTGTTCCTGGAATATTAGAGAGACAAAGGGGGTGAGGAAATATCTTCTATTGGACGAACTTCTGTTGGTGGGAGAGACAAGCTTTCAAGATTACATAGACCTCTTCTTCAGATCACTCTGTGTAAGTTCAAAAGCTTGTCTCTCTCAGCAACAGAAGTTGGTTCTACAGAAGATATTACCACAAGACAATATACTGTAATACATCTTTTCCACCTCATATTTCTTGGAGAATGGCTGCTCTATTTTTATTACCTGTTACTCTAACATATATTAAACCATAGCCCATGATAGGGGAGTAAACTAAAGACTTTTGTAGACTGATGTAGAATGTCAGCAGGAAAATAAACTTGCTCAACAGAATTTGGCTAATTGCAGAGATTAATAATGGATTTTTGTATAATAAGCCTTCACAGAATTTCTATTTGACCAATTCCCTGTTTGTTTCACACTGTTCTAAGAAAAAATGGTTCATCAAGTCTATTCTTAACCCTTCCAATTCACAATCCTTTCCCATTCACAATCAGTCTTCCATTCCCAAGAGACTAACTTCTCTATGTGCTCAAACATTCATATTTCTTACAGCATATTTCCCTTTGCCTACAATCTGCATATCTCCCATAATGAGCAGGGCAAAATTTTTCAAAAAGTTTACTCACCAAAAATAGAGTTTTAAGTCACCCTTACCTATTCACGAATTTCAGGTGAATTTGGCAAATATGTTCAGCTAAAAAAAATTATGTTTTGAAAAAAGTCAAAACATTTCATTTCAACATTTTTAATGAAAAATTTCTACTTTTCAATTTGAAATGATGTTTCTTTTAGGAATTTAACTATATTTATTTGTTTTAAGAGAATAACAAACCTGAAAACTGAATGTTACGGGTTGAACACGAGCATGATTTAATATGAATTTTTTTTCCCCCATTTTGGCAAGAAAAAAACCAAAACATTTCCTTTTTGGGTCAACCCAATTTATTTTTAAGTCAGATTTTCTGTTTTGCCAACAAATTGAAAAAAAAATCAATTATTCACTCTGCACTACTCCCAAATTCATATGCAGTTCAGCTGGTTGAACAATAGTAAAGATTTTTGCAAAAATAAAATTAGAAATCATTTTCAGCTACACAAATTTCAGAATAGAATGATTTATTTCAAATTTGTGAAAGTGTCAGGTTTAAAAATGTTTTTCTACTCCTTTCTGACTCTTTTTTCATTTTTTCACTGAAATTGGGTGGAGGAGAAGATAAGAAGATTCCAGCGAAATAAAAGGAAAATTAACTTTTCATTTTTGAGTTTCATTAAAAATACAATTCTGGAAAAATTAACACAAAAATTCTCAATTTCACAAAATGGCTATTTTAAAACAAAATATGTGTTAGGATTCAACGAGATCCAATGCTCACACTTAATCTTGCTTTTCAAGTTCACCATCACTCACCCATATAAGTTTGCACTCTTCTTTAGTGTTTATACTATTTACTATTTCTACAGGGGAATGATTTTGTAACTTTTTTAGGCTGCACACCACTTTCCAAACAATGTAGTCTACTATGTACCCCCCTATCTGAGATAGGATCATAATATACTTACAATTAGATTGCCAACTCTTACTAAATAGAATGTGTTGTCCAGCATTACATGATTTCTCTCTCATACCCCTTGACGAGCGCTCACGTACCCCTGGGGGCATGCATACTCCTAGGGATGCGCATACCCCAGATTGAAAACCACTGGTAGGGCCTATCTGTCAATTGCTAACTTATGTAGTGACATACTTCTCCACCTCCCTGTTTAAAATGTAATCAAAGAATTTTCTAAACTAAATATAACTTTAATAATCTACAGAAACTAAATAATATGAAAGCACAGTAGGTTACTTAAAGTTAATCAGTGTCAGCCACAGAACAAATGTGGCTCCTGGCATAAGGTAGAATCGTATTTGTAACTGTATTCCTCAGAGACTGTTTGCATCTCTTGGGTTTCTTGTCTTAATAAAAAATTCAAAATATGCTAGATATTACATTTCTAATTAGTTCTTAAATACCCCCATGACCACTAACTGTTAATTCAAATTTGTTTTATTTGTTTTATTAAACTATAACATAGTCAAGTCCTATATTAAATCCCCTTTTTAAAAAAAAAGAAAGAAGACAACAACAGGAAAGGCTGCTTTAAGGAAGAGTACAAGTTAACAGAACAGGTTTGTGACAAAATTAGAATCAATCACATCCAGGCATAAGGTCTTTAGGGTTTCTTTCCTAAGGGCTTCTGCTGAACAGTTAAAGGGCGCTGTCCAGTTTAGGCCCTGTCCATTGAGTTGAAAATATTCCCCCTAAGAATATGCAAAGTTTTACTCAGATCTTTTTAAACTGTGAAAAAGCTTGATTTTGCAGGCACTGCAGAATGATTAGCCTTGTGGAAGAAGGATACCCAACAGCATTAAGCAATTATGCAGATCCATTTGTATTGTGGAAGCTAAAGGTTTATTATGCTTTCAGAGTTATAAAATAATGCCTCGGTATAGAGCTAGTCGATTCCTTTAAAAGTTTGCATTCCACATTTAATCTATTCCTGTAATTTAATCGTGATAGGCTTATGCATTATACCAAGGTTGAATAAGTGTGTAATTATCTGAAAGCAAGATTTTTATGCATGGGATAATTACAGTGCTACAGGCTGTCCCCACAATATAGACATGGATAGATGAACCAATTAATTTTTTAAACTATTTCTGCTTCTCTTCCATATTCCTGGGTATATTTAAGGGATTGTGTACACTTTCGCCTTCCTATGAATTTAAACTGCGATTACTTACCATCTAAAACTTGGTCTACACTTATCTCTGCAATTCAGCAGCAGTCGACGGGAGTTACACAAAGTAGGCAAAGAACTTGTGTAACTCCCATCAATTGCTGTGCTTCTCTTCTGTGTGCCATCTTCACTGCACTGCACTGCACCAACGGGAACCATGTTCCCATTGACACAGTGTTACGCCACTTGCAGGGGGGATTAATAACGTCGATTTCTGGATTGACTGAGCGGGTCTTCACTGACCGCTCAGTCGATCCAGATAAGTCGATCTGATGGCAGCAACTTTGCCGCCATCAGTATAGACATAGCCTAAGAACAGAAGGCTGTCCATTGCTGTCAGGCACTGGTATCTGTTTCTATATTCTAGATTGTGTTCCATCTTTGGTTATAACCCAGAGCTTGCGATCATGGCACAGTGATTGTGTAGAGGACAGTCTGGCAACATGTGTGTGCTAGCTTACGTTACACCAGCCGTTCTCAAACTGTGGGTTGGGACCCCAAAGTGGGTCATGACCCTATTTTAATTAGGTCACCAGGACTGGCATAAAACTTGCTGGAGCCCTGGGGCTGAAGCTGAAGCCTGAGGGCATCAGGTCTGGACAGCGAGGCTTAGGCTTCGGCTTCAGCCCAGGGTGGTGGGGTCAAGTTACAGCCCCTCCTCCCTGACTGCAGTGGTGGGGCTTGGGCTTGGCCCCCACCCAAGGTGCCGAGCTCGGGCTCAGGCTCCGTCCCCCCCTCCCCCCCCCCCGAGGGTCATGTAGTAATTTTTTTTGTGCAAAGAGGGTCACAGTGCAATGGAGTTATATTGATCACTAAGCTAATTTCATCTTCATGAGAGAAACGTGATACCCACCTCTCTATGCTACCAGAGTTTGACAACTATGGCAGGCTACCAATACAAATTTATTAATTTATAGGCATTACGATGCTCATTATCACAGTGGTTCAGTTCCCTCACAGGCACTGTACCACAGCTGATATCACTTCTTCATCTTATGGGCCCAGCACTGGTCATTAATGAGAAATTTTACTGAAATTCTGACATTGTTTGGTATGGAACATGGCTTGTTAGCACATTCCCTGCATCTTCACTCAGGCTACAGGGCATAATTTCAGGGGAAAAGGTGGAACTAACACTACACCACAGTTAAACACATATGCAGACCTTTCTTTCCCTTTCCTTCTTTGCAGTAATAGGAACAATATTTCCCCAAAACGTTTCCATTCAAACCTACCACTAGTTCACCCCTCTTTCATTTCAGGAATCTTGGTATTTTAAATTAAGATGATTCTGCTTAATTGTCTAAAAGTAGAGAGAAATAACTGCACTGTTCATTGTTTTTTATCTGTAGTTCAGGACATGTGTGTGCCAGGGGTGACACAGAACAGATGAGGCAATTAAAATAAGATTCACTGTAACAGTGGTTAGGCTACCTGTAACTGAGGGTGTGGAAGGGGCAGACAGTTAACTCCAGAGGCAACAGCTTTGGCAGCATTAACATAGATGGCACATATATGAACCAAGACCTTAGCAATTTTTCGTTGTTGTACATGTGACAGATATGGTAGTTTAAGTTATTAAACTAAGATAAATTAAGTTTAAGTAACTTTGGGTCTATTGTATTAAATGAACCCGTGTATTATTGTCAGCCAGGATTGAATGTAATCTCTCTAGGTGAGAGATGTGATGTGAGGACTGAGAGTTCAGAGGACTATACTGAAAATGTGCCAGACAAGAATGGACTTTTAGGAACATAAACACAAAGTGGGGATATACCTAGATGGAGGCTAATGCAAATTTCCCATCTCTGATTACGCAAAAGTCCAACCTTCTGAAGCTATGCCCTGAGGAGATGGTTATTGTCTCCTGATAATACTAGTCTCCAGAAACAGTTACAGGTACAGCTGAACTGCCCAGCCTGGGTTCTGGTTCTGAATCTGAGCTAGTTACAAACTTGTAACTACAGGGCAAACCAAGTTGTGAGTTCTGAAGGACTGAAACCTTCCAGAGCCTAAGGCTGGAGTTGGCCTCTGGTAAGCTTTTTAACGTGCATGCATATTCTTTTATTGTTTTTATCTACGTTTTCACCTTAAAAATAAATGTACTTGCTCAGAAAGTGCTATATGGTAACTTAACTGCAAGCAATACATGGTCATTGTCTAGGGAGAGAAAGCATAATGCAGATGCTGGCCTTTTAGGAAGTCTGGTTTGCGGGGATATCACAGTGTAGGCAGGAAACTATGCAGCTTAAAGATCAACAGGGAGTGAGACATGGATATCACGTTGTCTGGAGTTGCTCTCTATGAGTGCCATCCTCAAGGCAAACTGTGAAAAACAGGGCAGACACCCAAACTGGTAATAAGTTCTATAATTAGATTTCACCAACCCAGTAACAAGTGTGAACTCCTGGGTCACTATAATGATTTTACCATGGAGTCACAGACAATCCCCTGAGACTTTCCAGTCTATCTTGCCAACCAGTTAATCTGGATTTAATGGTCACCTATACCTAAAAATCACAAAATGTTCAGGTTACTTCCCATCCCAAGGAATCGACCACAGACCTCAGATCAATTTATACCTCAGATCACATTCCAAAAATAATACTGGTAGCCAATCCCATAATTAATTAACTAAGGATTTAATAACTAGGAAAAAGAAAAGAGTTATTTATAGATTAAAGCAAGCAAGCATATATACACAAATTAGTTATCGCCTGTGGTTCCTAAAGATGAGAGATGTCAATTCAAAATGTCTTTCAGGGCTGACCTGAGGATCACTGCCTTAGTTTATCTCTGGCTCTGAGAGATTTCAAACTGCAAAGAAATTAAACATTTTCTTGTGACGCTGTTTTATCCTTTACATGTAGCCTTCCAGTCTATCAGATTAGTTTCCTTGCACATTTTCAAGGTGATATCATGATGTTCCTTAATAGCCCATTCAAGCTTGATAAGCTTCCTGAATGGGCAGGGACAGGGGAAGGAGAGAAATGATTCCTGTTCCGGAGTTCAAAAGTTCCGAGCAAACATTTTCAAAGTTATAAAGCAAAACTTACATATTTCCTTATAGCATGTAATACAAACATTACAAATGAGATTAAATGCATGCAGCAATTTTCAAATATTTCATAGAGTCTAAACGCTAAATAAATTCTCACAAGACTAATACCTATTCTGAACAAAACTAACATACAAGCAAAGTAGTTTGGTTTGCAATTGTGAGTTTGTCAGTGCTCAGCTGATGCCTAAAGACTTGGCAAGAGCTGGCAGCTGATTTACCAGCACCACAATGGGTCTCTGCCCAGGAGAAGTGATGGCTGGAAACCTGAAGCCTACAAGTGAGTGACTTAGTGGACTATGGAGAAAGAATACAGGTGCAGTTGCCCTGAAGCTGTGACAGTACACTGTTGCCATGCATTAGTAATGGGCAGGGACCGCCTTTCTGTGGAAGAAATTAAGAATGTGCAAAGGGTCCAATGAGAGTAAATACTTGCATTGTTTCATTATACAGTCACAGTAAAAGAGAATCTTAGGACAGATGTGAGATGCTCAGTCTTCCACATATATGTCTATCCACGTCTCCCCACTCCACAAACACATCACCATGCCATCTCACTCCTGCACATCTTTGTATGCTATAATATGACAGGCTTTTGGAAGTCACAGTATAAACCATCCTGCTCCAAACTATAAAAGCAAGGTCACACGTGTCCCTTAATGTACTGGTATAAATCTCATTAGCAAAAATGGGAATTATGAACCCACATTAAAAGGGTATCATATAATAGCATTTCATGTTTATCAAGTATTATATAATAAAGTTATAGACGGTTTCTCAATTCACATTAGCAATAAGAATCAATTGCAACAAAGAAGAAAAGTGAAAGATTTCCTAACAGCATCAGTAGTCATCATCAATCAAGAAGCATGAGAAGATAATCAAATCATGTCCTGAAACTTTACTGACATTTTACTTGAATGTTGCTGTGAAGTAACATCTCTGATTTTTTAATCTAATTTCATTTCCCAGCTATACTTTTAATAGCTACTTTATACCAATCCCACTCCCTCAAGGGATGTTGGATGCTGATAAAAACAAAAGCATGAATTTGTTTTTTTTATAAAACAGAACATGCTTTGGCAATAGCAATTTCTTTTATTAGCACCCTGCTGTTCAGTTTATTAAAGAGTGGAGAGAGTTCCGCCAACAGATAAGGAAAACAATTACCCTTCGACACATTAAAAAGAATACCAATATTAACCCGCACCCCAATCTGTTCGGT
This sequence comes from Mesoclemmys tuberculata, assembly GCA_007922155.1. Taxonomy (NCBI): domain Eukaryota; kingdom Metazoa; phylum Chordata; order Testudines; family Chelidae; genus Mesoclemmys; species Mesoclemmys tuberculata. The sequence goes on along the minus strand of ML675617.1, from coordinate 2,726,747 downwards.
CATCTAAATAAGGAAGAGTTGCATGTTACTGGTTAGAATGTAACTATTCCCCATTTTGCAGAACCAACAGATCAATAAACATTATTTTCCTCATCTACAGAGGACAAGGTCCAGATGAGCATCAAGAGATCCTAATAAGGAAACCATTTGGGAAACAGAAACACTACCAAGATGCATCATTGAAAAGCTTAGTGATAGACTGCACAACATGGCATATAGAAAAACAGAATATTTAACTGGGTGAGGTATAAACTAGAGTATTCTGGGACAATTTATATCACATTAACAAATACACAGAATTCACCAACTCCATTTGTAATGAGCAACAAGAAATGACTTTACGTACACATTATGTAAATATGTCCAGGGTATACATCTGACCATTCACTGACCTTGAAGTTAGGAGGCAGCATTAGTAAGTACTAAGCAATATATATTACAGTTTCTATAAAAAATTTAGGCTGGACAGTTTCTATTTCTCCCATGAATCACTTGTAATTTCTTTGGCATATGCAATTCAGTCAAACCAAGGCACAGTTTTCTTATCAACGATGTTCAAGGCACCAAGACCTCCAGGAAGTTTAGTTATTTTGCGGTCCCCAACAATATGTGTTGAATATGATTGTGGCTACCCACATCAACAGTAAATAAATAAATAAATCCTATCCTTCACTTGCTACAGAAACATTTTTGTATTACTGACCCCTGCTGGGGATGCCTTTGCCTGGCTCAGCATTCCTCAACATGTTACTTTCCCAGCTCCTAATATAAGTGACACCTTCCATAGCAAAAATAAATAAATATGTGGTCAATTTTCTTTGCCAAACAGTCAGGTTCCACTTAAGTTAAGGTGGAGCCCATCTTATTGTATAAACTTTCCCAAGAAGTTCCCCTGAACCTAATGAAATCTAACTGTACCTGTTTGTACCCTCTTTTCATCTATGCACTGAGCCCTGAGCCAAGTTCTAAAACTTGGTGCAAACTCACAGTTCTACTGAAGTCAGTGGAAAATAAGACCAGGGAATTTGTCCCCATCTAGTTGACATGGCACATGGAATCAGAAAAATTTAAATAGAAAGTGACTATAGATTTCTTTGAATATCCTTGAACTAAAAAGGACCTGCCAGAGAGGGAGAAGGAGAAGCTGACTTACATCCTAAGACACACTAACCCAGATGTTAGTTTAGGTACAGTAATCAATTAGTTTTCCAAGTTTGCCTTAGAGAACACTACCTTGAAGTCTGTAGTATTTGTTATAGACAGGCTACCTAAGAAATACAACAAATGCTAAGGAAAGATTGGTTACCTAAGGCAATGGATCAGTATAGCAATGTGTACTAAATTTAGTTTTGAGTTCAGATGTTTGTTCTGAATCTTTGTGAGTACTGAACTTGCAGATCATCATGTCCAGAGGGGGTTACAAGCAAGTACGCCATTCATCATACCTATGATCATACCATTTGCCTTTATTTATTTCACAAACATACAGAAACACAGATGAAAAAACCATTGTACAAGTATGAAGAGCTTTTACCTAGGCATTTAAACAATTTAATTTTACTTTATTCTGATGTAATGCTGAAGAGTATTCTTTGCATTCTTAATTAGTAAGGGGAACAGATGGTGAAGCTTTTAGTTTAAGGCAAGATGCCTATTATAGTAATCTATGATTCCCATGATTCTTCACTGTTATAGGAGTTTACAGTTAGAAAGAAATGAGACTATTTGTTTTTATGTTGCTAATATTGAACATTTTGGTAACTTTTTAAGATACTGATACAAAGTGTACTGAAAGACCATGAAAAGAAGCAATCCCATGGTCAAGCAATCCATCAAATCATAGGAGAATAGGACATAGAGAAATCATAGAGAAATCATTCTAATCATAGAGAATAGGAAATAACCAGGGTTACATGTTGTATAATCCTACTTCTGGTGTGTTGTCAGTTATCTTGATGGTGTAGGAATTAAAGATAAGTTGTTTTTCTATTTTATTTTAAAGAAAAGATAGCAATATGATTAGCTTTTCTAAAAAGAAGGGTATGTAATAATAGAATCAATATTTACCTCAGATCACTGCTTAGATACATTTTATATATACACAGTTATCTTTAAATTTCATGCTGGTTTAACACAAAAAATATTTAAATATACTACAGCACATTACTTTTAATATTTTAATTATATTTTTTTTTCACAGTGTATCATCTGAATATTAGCTCCCTAACTTAACATTTTTGTATTCTAAACATCATTTTAAGTCTCAGAGTTTCTCTGCATCAGCCATTAAATGACCATTTGGCTTTAAAATCATGCCTTTCCTCCGTAAAGACTCAAAATCTGCAACATGGAAGAGAGTTTTTAAAAAATGCATTCTAGTAGACCAAAGGTCAACATCATATAAATAAGCCTTCCTTTGCTTCCAAGGCGTAACAGCTAATCTTATCAGTTGCTAATGTTTTCAAAAATTCCAACTTCCAGCCACAGGCCCCACTTCACACAATTGGAGGCAAGCACTACATTTCCTGGAAGATTTAGCAAAAAGAATGTTTACATGAATTAACAGAATAATATTTTACATGAATTATTTGTCTAATTAACTATGTAACATAGTAGGGAGATAAGTGGATGTTGTAAAATTTTATTGGATCAACTTTTGTTGGTGAGAGAGGTAAGCTTTGGCGCTCTCTGTCTGACCAACACAAGTTGGTCCAATAAAAGATATTACCTCATTCACCTTGCATCTCTAGTATCCTGGGGCCACACAGCTACAATTACAATGCATATGTAACATATGTAACTTTTTACAACCCAGCTGAATAGACATAGAATCATAAAAAATGTAGGGTTGCGAGTGACTTCAAGAGATCATCAAGTCTAGCCCTCTGTGTTGAGTCAAGACCAACCCGGACCAGTCTATACCTGGTATTTGTCTAACTTGCAATTCCTGAGATTCCACAAACTCCCTTGAAAGCCTATTAAAGAGTTTAAAGATCCTTATAGTTAAAAAGTTTTTTCCTAAAATCTAACCTAACTCTCCCTGGCTGCAGATTAAGCTCATTATTCCTTGTCCTACCTTCAGTGGACATGGGGAACAACTGATCTCTATCCTCTTTATAACAATATTTAATATATTGGATGCCTGTTACCAGGTCTGCTTGCAGTCTTCTTTTCCTCAAGACTAAACACGCCCAGTTTTTAACCTTTTTTTAACCTTTTCTTACAGATAAGGTTTTCTAAACTTATCATTTTTGTCATTGTCCTCTGGATTCTCTCCAATTGGTCCACATCTTTCCTATAGTGCAGAGTCCAGAACTACACACAATACTTCAGCTGAGGCCACACAAGTGGAGTAGAGTGGGTCAATTACTTCTTGTCTTGCATATGACACTCCAGTTAACACATCCCAGAATATTAGCCTATTTCACAACTTCATCACCCTTAACTATTTTCAGTTTGTAACTTTTTTGTGCCTTAACCATTCTGATTTTGTCCCTGTGTGCTTCTACTATTCTTTTGTATTTATTCTTAGCAATTTGTCGATGTTTCCACTTTTTGTAGGATTCCTTTTCAGGTCATTAAAGCGCTCCTACTGGATGAATATTGGCTTAAACTATTCTTCCTATCTTTCCTTTGCATCAGGATAGTTTGCACTTTGGAGAAACTGCCAACTCTCCTAAACTCCTTTTTCCCTTAGATTTGCTTCTCTACCAGTTCTTTGAGTTTGTTAAAATCTGCTTTTTTATGTTAATTATCCTTCCTTTCCTTAGAATCATGAAAACTATCATTTCATTATCCCTTTCACCCAAATTGCCTTTAATCTTCAGATTCACAACCAATGCCTTCCTGTTAATCAGAATTAAGTCTAAAATGGCTGTCCCCGTTGTTACTTCTTCCACCTTCTGAAACAAAAAGTTGTCCCCAATATATTCCAATAACTTATTGGACATTTTGTCTTTGCTGTATTAATTTTCTAAGAGAAATCTGGGATTTAAAGTCCCCCATTGCTACCAAGTCTTATGCTCTGTTATTTGTTCTAAAAATGACACAGCCACCTATTCCTCCTATTGTGATGGTCTACTGTAGATGCCTACCACATTGGACATACTGGGCACAAAACTTAAAACCTGTAGATTTTGCGCTTGCTTGGGTCAATTCTTGGGTCATTCTGTCTTGTGCTCTTTAGAGAATGTTACTCATTATGAACTTCCTTTTCTATTCGAATCCCTTTTTTTTTTTTTGGCAATACTTGTTTCCATTCTATATAGAACTAGGATCTTAATACATCAACTGAATATAGCAATAAACCACAGTACTGTAGAAATGACATTATTAAATTCTATATTCATTGTCTCGAAGTCTTTCATATCTAGAGATGTGCTGCCAAGGTTAAAAAGATTCCAACATAAGTGATTATCCCCATAGTTCACATTAAACCCTATATACCAGGTATTCATGTGCTTTCACAGAGAAGACCTATTCATTTTTCCCTTTTATGTAAAACCAGTGGAGAAACTGTTTTCCCTAGCATCCTGTTTTCAATCTATTGTCTCTCTCCAGAGCAGAGCCATACTTAAATTGGCTCTTGACTGACCCTTAAGTGTCACCTAATGAAATGTTAACAATGAGACTGAAGAGAACCAGCTGTTTCCCTCTGCAGCCTATTGTAGCATGCAACTGAATTTTAGAGGCAACTGTTTTGCTTCTAACTCAGTAAATACTGAACTAAGTAATATCTTAGCCCTCCTGATTTAGTAAGTAAAAACTTACTAAAAAAAGTAAAACTTTAGAGAAGTTTTGATTGGGTGATGGAAAGAGAAATACTTGGAGAGTTCAGAGAAGAGAAGTGACATGGGCATGATGGGTACAGAGGATAAAAATCAGAGGCAGTCAGTTTCCTATTAGGACTATTGGGACTTTTAAAGCCACTCCTAGTTCTTTTCATCAACAGCTCAGTTTGAAGCAAATGGTCTGCTTCTACTTTTCACAGTAAAACCCAGGGGATTTGTTGTTTACTCTCAATTGAAAGAGCGTGGAGAGAGAAGAGAATAAAATACTTTATTCTCCTTCATACTTCCATCAACTTCATCATCCATTAAGGATAATTGGCTAAATACACCCTTGATGTAAATCAGTGTCTCAGTCAATGGAGTTCCATTTAGTTAGGCTTAATTTGACCCAATGGGCATTGGGATATCTCCTTTTCGGTCAGTGAGCTCCAGCTACCCACCATTATCAGCTAGAGCATGTCTGTGACAAAGAGACTCAAGAGACCCAATCAGCTTACAGATGAGGATGCTGTTCAATGCCCATGACCTAAGACTGACTTATATGAAAACATATTGGGCCAATTTATTCTTTGGTATAACTCCATTGTAGCCAATAAATTAGACCCATTTTATTATTCACTTCTTACTCTTCTTTGTATTTTTAGCTTCTTGTGCTTTCAGGGCCTTTGGGTTTTAGGAAGAGTTTTTTGTGCTACTCGTTATTTGACCTGATATCTCTTTGGAAGAGTCATTGCTGGGGAATAATGCTAGATCCAATCCTTTCCTAATAGCTTTGGTTACCTTGAATCCCCAAGCTGGGGTAGATTATTTCTGTAAAACATGTCACACTTTAGATGAGATTGTACCAAGGGGACATATTCATTCATTTCATGTAGAAAATCATTTTCTTTCATGATTTTCCATGAATTGCATTCTATATATTAAAAGCCAGGCTAATTCTTTAAGTGACTGACTTGACAAGAAATGACTAGGCATCAACATTTCCTCTGCTGTAATAGATTCAAAGAATAGGAACACATTGATTAGTAGTTAATAAAGATTAGATTGGACCTCATAGATCATCCTCTTAACCCCATCCCCTCCAATAAACAATTGTTCTTTTCATCAGAAGGTCTCATTTAAGTGAACGATTTGCTTCTCTGGACTACATTTGGTCACTCTGATTTTCCTGGTTCTGGGAATTGAGACATATTTAGGAATTACGTTGCTGCTGCTTATTTCTTTATTAAAGCATAAGTGGGAGAGTATGAAATTTTACGCAAGGCTGCTTTCATGGGAGATTACTGCCATGCACAGATGGATTTTTCATTACCTGCTGTTATAGACTGCACATTTGCAAGAGCAGCAGTAACACCACATTCTATCTTAAAAAATCGGGGGCCTATCCATCTGTAAGGAAATTGTTTTCCAGCCAGATGTTCTGCCAAACTGAGGGCAAGAGGAGAGAACTCTCAGATAGTTGAAGAATATTGGCTGGCAATCTGTGAAATGTAAATGGTGTGGGCCATTTGTTATTGTCTGACATGAGCGCCACATCTATGTCATTGTATTATACTGGGTATATTGATTATTCTGTTTATTCCTGTGGTACATCTCACGAGGGCAGAGATTCCCAAGCTTTTTCACAATGGATACAACAGCTTAGCAGAGAGATTGTTTCAAGGACCACTGCCCCTCACTTTCAGTCACATGGACTAACATTACCTCTTATTGGTAACTGAATGAATATCCAGCGGCAGCTACAGAAAGCAACGATATAGAAAATAAATGCTATTCTGACCCTAAAGATATTTGACTGCAATACAATAGATGGAAACAAGAATGAGACTAGAACCACATGACTAGTCCAACAGCAAGTGCCATCTGGCCATTACTGCCATATGGCTAACAACCAGTTAGTAAATAAGTCATGCATGGATCAATAAACTACCAGAAAATAGACATTGACAGTTTATATTTTAAAAAGCAGGCCACATGGAAGAACCAGGACTTCCATCAGACAAAAATAGAGGGTGGGTCTGTAACTCACACTTGTAGTTCGAGGTAAAAAAAACCCTCATCTATCTACAAAGGGTCTTTTTGCATCTCTTTACATTCAGAGATACAGTCTCTTGTTTTTCTTTCACTGTAATATACTGGGCTGTATAATTGACAAGAGTTCAGGCAGTGTCACCTCACAGACTAAACACTGGACTGGGAAGTAGGAGACATGGGTTCTGTTCTGGCTCTGTTACTGCCCTGCTGGGTGACTTTGCCTAAGACTATTGCCTTCTGTGTGCCTCAGTTTCTCCATCTATAAAATGGTGATACTTGTCTACTTTTTTTGAAGCACTTTGAGCTATGGCTGAAAAGTGTTCTATAAGACATAGGTATGATCATATATGAACTTTTCACCAGTAGAAAGTCAATGTTAACTAAGTTACCAGAGTGGTACCTGAGATAGTAGTAGGAGCATCCTGTTGGAGAACTATAATAAAAACAAGGAAGTTCAAAGGAACAAATGTTACATGAACAATATTTCTTTACCAAACAGCTATTAAGTTAATAAGGCTCCTTAACCTGCCCTATATAGTATAACAACACAATATTTCCTTTAAACTTCTCCATCCACAGAGAGAAACTCCTATGTCAGACAGAAAATTGGCCCAAATTGTGGAGGCTACTGAAAAGTCCATTTCTCAGGATGTGGTTTGTAAAGTACTGAGACATAGTATGTCATTGTAACTTGGTAGATTCTCTCATCAGCTCAAGAGAGAGTCAATGTCACCTTAGAGTCTGTTTCAGGCTCTTGCCTCAGAGCCCGGTTTTTCAAACTAAGATTCAATCATTATGAGGCCAGAAGGGACGATTGTGACCATATGGTCTGATCTGCTGGATAATACAGGCCACAGAATGTCCTCAATATAATTCCCATTTGATCTAGTGCATATCATTTAGAAAAACATCCATTCTTGATTTAAAAATTGTCAGTGAGAGAGAAGCCACCAAAGCTCTCGATAAGATGTTCTTATGGCTCATTACCATCATTTATGGCTCTTCTCTGAACTTTCTCCAGTTTTTCAACATCCTTCTTGAATTGCTGACACCAGAATTGGACACAGCATTCCAACACTACCACATACAATATAACTAGAGCTGTACAATGTTTTTACAGAAAATAGCTTATTTCCTTATAACCTTTAGCCCAGTGGTTATTTTGCCAGAATCCATGTCAGGCTGTTAGGCTTGTAATTACCTGGGGGTCATCACACTTATTCTTTCTAAATAATGGCACAAAACTAGTTTTCTTCCAGTCTGCTGGAACTTCTCCAGTGTTCTAAGACTTACTGGAAAAAAATCAACATTAACTGTCCAGAGAGCTCCTTGGACTTGATGATTTTAAAATGTCTGAGTTTAGTAGCTGTTGTTCAATATTTGCCTGAGTTCCATTTGGAATGGAAATCATCATCTGATGTCAATCGTTCATTTTTCCATCCCCAAATCCTGAAGAGAAATATTTATGAAACACTTGTGCACTTTTGTATTATTCATTTTCATCTAGTAATGGGTCAATACCATTGTTAGGATTCCTTACATTTCTAGTACACATTAACAATTCTATATTGTTTTTAGTCTGCAGGCCATAGGTTTTTACTTGCATAATTTTCTTCACTTATCAGTTTCCACAATTCCTAGCTTCTAATTTATGTGCACTGCTATGAACGTCCCACTTTTTCCATTTGTGCTTTATTAAAAAAAATATTTATAGCTGCTTTCACTTCTCTTCTACACCACATTGGTTTAATTAGCATAGCCTTCTCTTGATTGTGGCATTTAATGAAGGGTCCTTAACTAATTCCCCATTATTTTTACATTTTTTCTGTTTAAAGTCTCTCCCAGATGATTTGGCTCCATTGTTTTCACCTTTGAGAAACTGGCCCTTTTAAAGCACCAAGTATATATATGTATTACTAGTTGGGACATTATTCTGTTTGCACATAACAAATGTAATGATGTCATGGATCACCTGTTCTTAAGCAACCAATAATTTTTAGTTCTTGAATCCATCCCTCTTCGCCCTTCATGATAAGGTCATTATAGAATTTCCCTGTGTTGGATGCAAGCTTTGAGTTAGGAAATTGTCATCTAGTTTTAGAAATTCCAAGGAATTTTTAGTACTGGCAATCTGAAACCTTCAGCACATGTCATTTAAATTGAATTCCCACATAGTAACACAGCTTTTTGCCCCTACACATTATAGATTGGTGCTTAAGGAGCCAATTACCTTGTTCTCCAGTGTGATTTGGTTATCTTTAGCAGACAATAACTACTATCTCATCTTGTGATTTATCTGTTAGATGCCCCTGACCAAAGAAGGCTTCTGTCCTCAGAGGCCTTTCTCTTGCCTCTCTCAGCCTCAGAAAGAGGACACACTGCTAAGTCATGGGACAGGCAGTCTGCCTGTACCCCTTTTCTTACTGTTTTCATCTTATAGTCATGTGCAGTCTCACATTTTGACTTGTTTCCTATATCCTGCAAAGCCAGACCTAGATATGTTCAACAGGGGTTGCTATTGATCCCTCTGTTTCAGAGTCCTTGCCCAGCTTTGGTGATAGAATCAGGACAGGCTGCTACAGACAGATGTTGAGTTAGAAGTAGTAAATATAGTTGGCAGACTGGGGAAGATTAGAAAATAAAGTACTCCAACTGAGGTGGTAAATATGGCTTACTAGGCATTTTTAGTGTGGAAATATACAGTAAGTGTCACTAGTTTGTCAGAACCCTTCCACCATCTCTGGAAACTCCTTAAAACAAGCAAACATCTAGGCCCTTTGTGAACTAGAACTATAGCATGAGCCGAGCATTTAGCCAAATCCTGGCCCTTGCAGAGGTTCCCAGGAGTCTTCAGGCCCGCTCTAACCTGGAAGAAGTCTTGCAGCTCATAAGAGAAAGGAAAAGGGGAAAAGAAGGACAGTATAAGAGATGGTTAGAAAGAAAAGAGACCAAAAACTTACATTTCTGGAAAATACCGCAATCTTTAAACAAGAAGGGCTGCATCCATAAAGGACTGTGGAAGTCTGTACAAACCACTTAAGAGTGAAAAGCCTTTTGTTGCAAACAGAGCATTAAGGCCATCATTCGCATGGAGCACTTCTGAAGGACATCATAATTTGATTATGCATATGCTGAATTACTTGATTAGTTATTTAGCAGAAAGCCGGAGTTCATGCAAATATTTGGCTGCCCTCTGGAAGTGATTAGTGAAAGGGATAAAATTACCACAAGGATGATATTCCATTTGTTAAAGAAGGTTGTGTAACATAAGTGATTAAAAAGTGCTTCTGGTTATGAGGCTGTTTGATTCTATTATTTTTATCACTGATTGAGTATAAGTCTAGTATTCCATAAACTGTTTTCCAGCAAGTCAAACAAGTGACCTATCATTATAATCCCTGCAAGTGCCATTCTATTTCCACCCTCCTTTGATTCTGATAAAAAGGGCTGGCACCAGTTCTTAGCCCACAGAAATGGCACTTGCATACTCCACAATAAAATTTTACCTACATTAAGCCTGGCTCCAATCATTATGATAAAAAGGGCCAGGATGAAGTGTGGGAGGAGATGCACAGAACTTGCCCTGCCTTCTTTGCTACACTGTTATACTTCATTACGACCAGCAGCAATTGGAAAAGAAAGAAATATAGGATATAGGCAGAAACAATTCCCACATGGATGACAGGATGGCAAACACCCAAGTGGACTGCCATCCACAGGGCTGGCACAAGTTCTTAGCCATCAGAAATGGCACTTGAATGCTCCACAATAAAATTTTACCTACATTACGCCTTGCTCCAATCATTATGATGTTGGGAAATTGGAAATACCAGGCAATAGGTGGACTCTCAAGTGTTTAGGGCTGCCCTGGCACTGCTGGTTAGGTTTAGCTCCCTGAACTTCACTTTGTATACACCCTTGGGACATGTTCTACTAGAAAACTAAACGAGAAGTTTGGTGGAACTGAAATTTGGTCTAAATTCTTTAGACGAAGACTGGAAAGGAAAATTCTAATTGTAGTCGAATACTGACTTTTGAAGACCAGATGTTTTGAAGACAAGTCCAGAACATAAAGTGCCCTCTATCTCTAGTACACCTATTCAGTATAAAGACAGACTACATCCCTAGTGTTCAAGCTCTCAGGCATCCAGCTGTATGTCTCTTATGATTTCTTGGGCAGTCTTGACCTTTATAAAGTGCACAGTGTTTACCGCTGTTCCATTCCAGCCCTTTGCCCCCAGCACATCAGCAGATAAGAATAAGATCTACCCTTTGGAATACAAAGATTGCATGTGGTTATCTATAACAGCAGCTTATCTCTGCCTTTGCATCCCCTCAAAGGTGATCTTCCAACTAATGATTTAATCAACACAAGTTCTTTCATTCCAGCAAGGAAAAAAAGAACACAGTTGAAGAGTCTCCCAGTCAATTACCCTCCAGCCCTCTTTACACTATACAGTGCCTTCCTTAGCTCTCCCTGGATCCAATCAATAGTCCTTATAGCCCTTCCTGATTCGAACCATCTCTCTCATGATCTGTCTACTCTCTTTAGAACAGGCCTATGTTGGCCTAAGCTTGCTGTTAAATGGACAGTACAACCTGTGACACAAATCAATTCTTACACAAGAGTATTTTTTATTACTCAGTACCCAAAGTCTTTTATATTACAACAAAAGTTATTACTTAGAATGTATTTTGCCTTTGAATTCAGGATATGATGTTGAATTTAATATTCACTCAAAACTTCTCAATGCAATTTATGACAACCAAAAATAATTAATAATATATTTTTATCATCCATTAATAACCAACTATCCATTTAAAAGTTACATCCTAATGCATTCTGGAAATCTGAAAATTAATTATGCAAAAACCTGAATGAATATAAAATTGAAATACTTAAGAATTTAAGTGATACAATTAAAACCTAGTGCAAAGTTATTTTCTCTTAATACATATGCATCAATCTTAATTTCAGCATTGCCATTTAGGAACAAAATCAGCCCTCATATCTTGTCAAAATATTGGCAGTTTGAGAAATAGCTGCATTTTTGTTGTCTTAATTATATTGTGTTATTTCAAGTGGGAAATTTAGAACCGTATTGAAACAGAAATGGTTTCAGTAAGGACACACTAAAATGTGCAATATAAATTAAATATAAATGCAATATAAAGGGCTATGGGTGTCATATCTGATTTATGAAGAATACCGTTAGTTGCTCTAGAAGTGCAATCATATCTGCATGTGAGAGGATGTAAAAAAGTCTAAGCATCCAACCCTGTAATAGTGGCAAATAAATATATGATTTATGATGGTTGAGACTGTAGACTAAGCTGACTGAGAAATATTTTTGAATTTAGGGTTTGGCTTTTCTTTAGTAACAATGTTATATTAAATTGTTTTGCTTATTTCAATACTTGAATATTTTGGGACAAAGACTTACACTTGCACAGCAGAGGAGAGCGCTGGCCTCATGGAAACAGTATATTTCGGCTTGAGATGGAAAAAGAGGAATTGGGGATCATGAAAAGGGTTTGTCCCCGCTTGGTTTCCATGCAGCTCTGCTCCAATGGAATACCTTATAGCTAGGATTAAGGGTAGGGCAAAAATGAGCTCATTTTATTACTAGCCAACTCCAGTATTATTTCCTAAGAGCAGGAGTTTTCCTGGCATCTTTTCTCTAGCACTATCCTTTCTAGTTTTATGAGGACCAGCTGATCCTCAATTTATCATCTGTTCTCTGACCTTGCAGCCTCATCAGGGAAGCAGCTGATCAATCATAGGTGGGACCATGCCCAACTTAAAGGGGCACCCCACTCTGTGACAAGCACCTATCACAATGAGGCAGGATCAAGATCTCCAGACACTACAATAAATTATTAAATATAAACATTAATAACGATAATTATAGTAATACATCACCTAAAGAAACACGAAGGCAAGATTAAGATTTACAAAATAATATAATACAAGATAATTCAAAATCCAAAGTTAAAAGCTCAAACTGAACCTTCTCTCTTGTTATGTATTAAAAGATTATGTTATAATAAACCATTTTTCATGTAATTAAATATACCTTGTATACAGAAGTTTTTTTTAAAGAGCTGATTGACTATATTTACATTTTCTACATTTCAAAACAAAGAAACAAGTCAAACTACCTGAGGAAATATTTTGAATTTTTTCACAAGCACTTTTTTCTGTTTTCTGACCATCTTAAAAAGCAGACAACATGTATCAAAGGTTTGAATTTTGATTAAAAGCATTTGCAAAACTTTTTTAAACTTGTCTTGAATTTCTTTCTGCAGCTCCATTTGTTCCTACAAGAATAAATTGCATTTTATTTTATTTTTTTTACGTTTAAACAATAAGTTGCATCATATAGGCCTGTAGACATGGCCTATTTTCAAGTCAAATATGAACAAACCTTATCTGAAGAAAGTCATTTTAAAATTATAAATGTTAAAAGCTAAATATTCAGAGTCACATGATCCCTAAGGTTTCAGAGAGTCCTATGAATGAAGACATTCTAGCACAGTGGTTCCCAAACTGTGGTCATGAGCCCAAATGGGCCATCAGCAGATCAGGTCGCAGCAATCCGTAGTATGCAGAGGACACCATTTTGCATGTACGGTGCATGTGAGGTCACACTGTGCAAAGAGCAAAATGTCATCCTCCATGCTGTGGCAAGTCCTGGCAGGAAACATTTCATTAGAATGGGGTTGTGATGACAAAAAGTTTGGGAACCCCTGTTCTAGCAGCAAAACTATTTAAAAATCCATCCAAACTAAACAACTTTAATTTGCCAACCTGTACTGTTCATTACATTATGATTATTCAAGAAATTTTTTACATACGTAGCTTAAGTTTTATATCCCTCTGAGATGTAATAACCAAGTCAAATCTGTCATTAACTCTGCATTTTCTGATTCCTGAGCATGTGATTTTTCAACCTTTATTATTGCACTAAAAGGTACGTGTCTATAAAACTGCTTTATTTGGCAAGCGCTAGATATTGAAATAATCAAATTAAATAAAACAAACCAAGACTTGTACCATCATACCATGGATTTCTATTACCGAAGTTTGTGTATTATACGTCTTAGTCTAGCAGTTGTATCCATCACTTTATTTTACTTTAGACTAATGAAACAAATTGGCTTCACATAAAAGTTTTAATATTGCCTTTTACTACTGACAGCAATGTGTGGAGCAGAGTATGAAGTTTAAACACTTATGTTTCTGCTGATTAAAAAAGTGAACCTTTTATTTTTCCCATCCTCCTTAGTAAACAAAGTATTTGGTGTACTGAGACATAAGAGAAAAGGAAGCCCTCCACTAATATAAATATGTTGACCACACATTATAAAATGGCCTTGGACTTCACAGGAAAGGAAATCAATGCCCCAAATTCAATCATACAAATGAGGGGGAAAACTTCTGCAAACTCATCACAAATATAGGAATAAATATTTATCTTCCTCCACCTTCCCCCTTGACATCAAGACTTCTTGAATTCAAGGCTTTCGCCTTTGCATTACGTTATTGATTTTTAATGTAAGATCTAACTTGCTTCAGGGGCACTATAAATACAGGGTTGCTAAAGCCTTGCAATATCAATATTCATTTATTAGTATTGATTAGTTGCCACTTCTAAATTCTGGACCGTGGATTAACATACACTGAATAACTGCTTTGATTTATGAGGATGAAATTGACTCTAACAATCTACACAGAATATGGAAATGTTCTCTATTATCCAAGTAATTATTTCCATTTTTTAATATACAATTACTTACTTAAATTGGCTTATGCTTGCAGCCTGGCTAAAAGGCTTAGAATTGAAAAACAAAACCTAATTTACAAATGTTTGTCAATTACAATATCCTATAGGGTTCAAATGCATCTGTAGCAAAAAATCCATTGATATTTTTTGGAACTGATTTATGGATAAATTTGAACCATTGAATTCAAATGATATAAAACCAAATTTTCGGAAAAGGAATCAAAAGAGGTGTATGCCAAAAAATGGCCTGCACCTGTTTTGTATGCACATTTATCCAGTAAATGGTTATGCAAATCTGTTGTTAGGTGGGCAACATCCTGACACATTTTCACATTTGCAGGGGTCTTTACCTTGTTTTGAAAGTTTAGCTTAAATTTAGGCCCTCTTTCTCTTTTTCCCCCTGTCCTCTTTGTACATAACTTTATTTCTTTTCATTGCTATCATTTTCTGCATTCTCAGGTTATGGTAATCCTCTGTTTACACATTTGCCATGCCATCGTGCTGTACCCAAAACATTGTTAAAACACCATTGGGTAAAGAGAAACTAAAATACCCAAAACTAATTATTTGAACACAGATTCAAAAAGAATTTTTAACTTCCATGTAAATGGGAAGTCAGTTTGCTCTAAGGATTTGACCACAGGTTTTCAAGCAAAGCTCTAAAGATGGGCCTGAACCAGCACATAGATCCAAATGTTGTAGCTGCCTTCTTATTTGCACAATGGAGCAAACTAATCCAAAATCCAAACACCTCTGCATTTTGGGGCCAGATTTTGCAACATAAGCTCCTTTTTAAAAATAACTTTTTCAATTAGTTTACAAAGTGTCTTAAGGGGGGCTCCTTTCTGAGGGTTCTTTTCTAAGCTCCTGCCTTTTATGTAACATTTTTATCACAGATACAGAAGAAAACTTCAAATCATCACTGATAAAATTTGCAGATGACACAAAGATTGGGTGAGCAGTAAATAATGAAGAAGACAGATTACTGATACAGAGCTACCTGTATTACTTGATAAACTGGGTCCCAACAAACAATATTCATGACAATGCAAATACATGTAAAGTCATATACTTATGAACAAAGAATGTAGGCTGTGCTTGTGGGATGGGGGCTCTATCTTAGGAAGTAGTGACTCTGAAAAAGACCTTGGTGGACAATCAGCTGGACACAAGTTCCCAGTGTGACTCTGTGGCCAAAAGGGCTAATGATATGGGGAAAGGGGGTGGAATATAAGAGGCTTGGGGAGACCCCAACCAACCACCACAGGAAGCTCCTGCTCTGCCTTTCTGTCCCGCCCATGCTCCCTCCCCACTTTGTCCCAGACCCTACTCCTGCTTCGCCCCCTCCTTGCTTTGCTCCTCTACCTGCCACTTGCCCCTCTTCACCTGCTGTTCATGCCTTTTTGCCCTCTTCCCCAAGAGGTGCAAGCGGCGGACGGGGGCCAAGCAGCACAATGCGGTTAGAGCTTGGGTAGGGCCTCAGGGGAGGGGATGGAGCAGGGGCAGGATTATGAGTGCTAGTGACCTCCCGCTCAGCCTCCCCAAAGGCAGGAGTCACATGCCACCTATGGCTAATGCTATCCTTAGATATATAAACAGAAACATAATGAGTAGGAGCGGTAAATTTGGCATCAGTATCAGCGATTCAATTACTGTATCCAGTTCTGGTGTCCACAATTCAAGGATTGGAGATTAAAGGATTGAGAATCATGCTTTTAGCAAAAGTCTGAAGGAGCTCAATCTGTTTCGTTTAACAAAGAAAATGTTCAGGTGTGACTTGAACAGAGTCTGTAAGTACCTATATGGGGAACAGAAATTTGACAAAGTCTACCAGACAAAGGTATAACAAGAGCCAATAGATGGAAGTTTAGGTTACACAAATTCAGACTAAAAATAAAATGCAGATGTTTAAGAGTGAAGATATTTAACCACAGGAACAAATTACCAAGGGTTATGGTGGATTCTCCCTCACTGGCAATTTTTAAATCAAGATTTGATGTTTTTTTCCCAGAAGACATGCTCTAGTTCGATCAGAAACTACAAGTCCTACATGCTTTGTTAGACCAACTGTTCACAATGGTCCCTATGGATTTTTAACTTCTGAATCTATTCAAGGTCCCCCTTTGAAGTTTTAGAAGTCCGACGCAAGTGTTTCCTTTTCTGCTAATGGAAGTTCGCCTCTTTGGAAATTCTCAGTTGTGTTTTAAGTGTATTGATAAATTGTATAGTCAATTGCTAGACCACACTTTGGTTCATTATGAAATATATACAAGAAATCAAATAACCAGCATCAATTTCATATGTTGCCACAAGTCAATAAGAGTATAGTACAGGAAAAGAGTTCAATATAATACCAGTCTCCAGGAAGCCAGCATATGCAGCATTGTTACATTTACCTTACCCATACGGTGTGCTCCCAGATCTATACCCCTACAGCCAACTTTTTATACCCTACCTGTTTACAAATAAGAGGTACTGTAAATGTAATCTGAAATTAGATGTAAACAATCAGCTTTCCACCTTGTTTTTCTGGTACCATGTTGTACCCCTTATCTCTTTTTGTTCTGAACACATATATTACAAGTACCAAAGGGACTGAAGGCACCTCTTAGTTTTGTACCAGGGTAGAACAATCTTATGTTTATCCAAGTAATGACCTGTGAGAACTCCTCCCTACCAATTGCTATGGTAAAGTAACCATATGTCCTATCTACTTAAGAAAAAGCTTACCTCACTATGCAAGGTGTTATGAGATACTCAACATAAGAGAACAGAATTCTAGTAGAAGTATAGGCCAATTTAGGTTACATAACAGCTACACACTATTTATGCTTAATTCTATTTGTGCTTAATGCAAACTAATGTATATATGGTACAGGTAACACATACTATTAGCATGCTTTTATTTATATAGCCAGCGTATATTGGTCCATAAAGTACCCACCCTTAATGAGACTTATGAGTTAGAAAACCTTCAGAGAAAGATGAGTAAAGATTGGAATAAGATTTCTCAAGATAAAAAGCCCTGCTGCTGGAGCAGCTCAGCCATATTTCTGAATTCCTTAGCTTTGGCACATATGTCCAAATTGTGAGCCTCTAAAAATGTGCCCACAGTATCTGAAAGTCATTTATTTAGAAGTGCAAAAACATATGCTTATGCATGCAAATGTGAATTAGAATTCAGACACACAAGTCACAAGACAGTGCAGCTGACTGAAATATGATCAATACTGTAAGCAGATTTTCAACAGGCCTCTTACAATTTGGCGCTTCTTGTTACTTTATTAACATATTAGTATTTAACTACAGACTTCTGAAAAGGCATAAGTTATACAGTACATGCCCATCAACAAAATGTCTCCTTTGAGTCATCTGATGATGCAGCTGCAGTTCCACTATTTTTATCATTCCACAATACAAATTTGACATTATTTTCCTAGGGCTCATCCCTTTGAAAGTTTAATCTACTAATCCTTATTTTCCACAATGTTCAAATGGCAGCCACAAGGAACCCTGATCTTTGACCATCCAGCCCTATGAAAGCTGCAGCAGCATAGGGCCTACTTAATTAGTGCAACTGCAGTAAGATTCCTATGGTCCTTACATCAGTGGAGGATCAGAAAGAGTGGAACATCCCCTCCCACCAATATCCTGCCCCACAAATGATCTTGACATTCCCTTCCTCCCCTTGTTTACGAGCAGTTAGGTACATGCTAAGTACCTTGCTGAATTGGGACCTTTGTTACTAAACACCATCAGCACAAAATCTGGCTTTCAGAATGTGAAAAATAGTCTTTAATAATCTCACCAGGGAACTATTCTTTCATGCAATTCTTTTCCTACTCCAAAAAGGTAATCATACATTTGTTTTATACCACATTTTAAACTGTAAGAAAAATTGTGAATCCATTTTATAGTCATATTTGTCATAATGTGTTTTATATTATTAGAGTATCTTCTTTTTGTAGTGATTTCTGGATGTTACAATGAAGAAACTCTTGTTAGTGTTATCACTATTATTTTTCCTATCTTTTTATAAATGCTAGATATGTATTGCCATAAGGATTATTGCAACCAAAGGTATAGACACAGCTAAAAAAAATCTTCCATCTTATTTTTACTTCCTTCAGCTATAGTGCTAACACAATGGATATAGTCACATCACTGCACTATGGACTTTTAATTATTTCCCCTTTCAAAATTAAACACTGAAATTGAAGTGCTTACCCAATAGAACAAGGTTTATGTCTTTTTTATGCAAAATCAAATGTTTCTAAGCATAATATATTGGTACAAATTATTCTTTGTAAGTATGTGTGACATACTGACACACTCTTAGTTATAATGTGTACCAAATCAAAATGATTCAATGGGTTTAAAGTTAAGCATGTGCATAAGTGTATGCAGGATTGGGGAGCTTTACTCATCAAACAACTTTTTTTGTTAAATTAAAAATTATCAAATGTGCTAATTATTTAAAAACATTTGAAAATTTATTCACCAATTTCTTGAGAATATTCAATTTTTCTGAACTTCGGAATTAACAATGTGGAGATGAGCTGCATAAGACTCATGTGATACAGTTTCTGTTCCATGATTGACTATGTTACATAACTAAGAGTGTAGTGAAGTTTATTTTTTGGCAAATATTAAAGAATTCAAGCTTAATATTTGCCAGCATAAAAGGTTTACAAATACGGTTGAATCAAAGTCATTTTTCAAATTTGAGCAAATACTTTCTCTGGCTAGCTTTGCTAAAAGTTACCTAGGTATCTTTGTGTACTGAACACAAATTTCTAAAAGCATTCCGTTTCTCAGTCACTTATGAGTCATCACTATTTTTATTCTATTCCTCATTTATGATTAGCTCTGCTTTCTCCCTAATGCATCTTTATTCTTTGTAATATCTGTAAACACTCTTCTTATTTCCCTTAAGCCATCTGTCTTTCTTTTAAATATATTAGTTATGGGAAATCCACATATGATTCAGAGACTCACTTTGGATGAGAATCAAAAAGTTTGGATCTTTTTCAACCATTGTTTGGCCTCAAATTAGGTTGGAAATCTGACAAAATAAGACTCAGTCATAAGAGTTCTTTCATTTCTATCTCAAACACTCATAAATGGTCTTTCTGAGTGTGAGCTAACATTTAGTACCTAGATGAGATTCCCATTGGAAACAATAGCAATATTGCCTAGGTGCAAGATTGGGGCATTTTACAGTCCGTTTTCAGTATCTGTGAAAAATAAAGAAATACAGAGGCATGCAAAAACTAAACCAAAAAAGAAGTTATTTTTGTTCTTATTTTATTAGCACTGATGAACCAGTCTCTTAGAATTATTTATATTTTAACTTCATAGTGATATAAGAAAGATTAGTACATGCAATATATATTTTACTGTCTATTAAAGCTCAAAATTATCTCCTCTAATTATGCAGCTCTTATTGGTAGCTTTGAACTTTGTGAGAATATGTGAAGACTGCATTTGGTCCTAAGTCAAGTTTCTGTATCTAATGTACAATATATTTTTATGTGTAGGTTATTGACTTGGTCAGGATTTCTAGAACTCTTTTTATTTTATTCTCACCTGTTTGAAAATACATGCTAAACTTTACTCTCAATAACACTAGTGCAACCACGTTCCATGATATGAATGGTGTTACAGACAGCAGAATTTGACTCTGACGATGTGGTCTATAACGGTAGGTCTATATCCTAGCTTTAGAGTGTATCTCTGATTTGATATGTTTCCCCCCATAGTTTACCTGCCTTCTGCAACATTCATCATCATTACACTAAGTCTTTCCAGGTGGCTGTCATTAAATAGGGGGAATGAAGCACCTCAGATTTTCCATTTTGCCAGTGATTCCAGCAAATGCTGCTAATGTAAACGCAGGCTGCCAGCAGTTTAAAATCAATGCAGTACAACAACACACACACCACTCTATTACCATTGGAGAATATATTGCTCAAGACAAGGTTCAGTTAACATTTTGTGAACAGAAAATTTGTGAATGTCAGTTCTTACAAATGGTTTAAAGAAGTAAAAGTAATTTGCAATTTACCCTGAGGCTTTGAATTTTTGGTTCATTCCCATAGAAAATACAAGTGGGTTTGAAGATAAAGCTTAGGTGAAACAATCTGGGCTTTAACTGAGAGTATAATATATTCAAATCACTAACAGTTCAGTAAAGCTTAGGCCAGCTGGAACAGTCTAATTCAGAATCTAACATAATAATATCCTTGTTTTTACTATGTAGCAACAAATATGTTTCTATTTTATGCTGCTGTCTTGCCTGACTTATCTCTATCTTGTATTCAGTTCCTCCCCCCACACCTCCCCCCACCGCAGGTCATGACAGGAAATAGATACTACAGTATAACCACTGAAACACATATAATTCAGTAGATGTAGAACTAACTGACTAGCAACAATAAAATATAATCAACTGGTTTCTCTGAGATGTGGACAAGGGGAATTTTAAATGGATCACTAAAGCAAACAATTAGATCAAATTACATTTATTCATCTTCACATAGGCAATATTCTATTTTAAGTATATGTAAGTAGATAAAACTTCTACTAATTGAAAAGAAAGCAAAACTGCTTCTTTGAACATTGTGTTTGTGGTAAATTATTTAAGATCATCTCACATTATGTATAAAATATTTCCACATACATTACATATACATGAGCTAGAATTCAAATTTAATGCAAGTGTTTGACTAAAACTGAACACAATTCCCACACTGTGAGAACCTCCCAAAACACAGCTCATTAGAAGCCTTTGTATACATTTAATAAATATTTCAAACTATTTTTCAGTGTTATACACGATCATCTTGAACTACTTCATTCTTGGTACTACCTACCACAAAGTGGTACTGACCACTAAGCTCTGATATCACACTCAAAATTATCTTTTGGGGCAAAACATGGTAGCTCCATGTTTTGAAGTGAAAAGTCTATTGGATGAGTATATGTAAGAGGTAGAGCTTGGTGGGAAATAGTTTTCCCATGCGAGAAAAAATTTCCTGCCCCAAATTAAGATGAAGAGTCAAGATCTTAAAAATATTTACAAACTTACAATCTAAAAAAAACCTGGTTTGGGTTATTTGGAATGTTTTTATTTTGACCTTATTTATTTATGTTTGCTATAATGATCTTAATTTCAAAATGAGCAGTCATTTCAAACCAAAATATGGAACTTTACATTTTGAAAACTTCAAAACAAGTCACATTGACAATTTCAGAATTTTTTCAATTTTTTTTTCAAAATGACAAATATTTCAAAACTGACCCTTTCCCGTGAACAGTTTTGGTTTCAAGAAGTCAACATTTTTCAATTTAAAAAGTTGGGTTGAAAAATTGCCAATGAACTCTAGCAAGATCGCTGTTCTCTATATTTGTATTGTTCACAGATCTGTGGAATTAGTAAAACTCTTCAAACTATGATTAGTAAAAGCATTTAAAATTAAACACTGAGAACAATCTTCAATTTATAATATGTTTTGATGATTTCATTAAGATATCTGATTGAATTTTTCAAATAAAAACATATAGAGACCTGGATCACAGAAAAGAGACAATGTCAGGAAAGGATAAAAGGAAATGATATGAAGAAAAAGAATGCAGTCCTGGAACGCCATCACTAATGGCCCAATCCTATAACCTTTGCTCATTAAAAGAGTCCCATTAGTTTCCTTGGTTCTGCTCATTAGAGCAAGGACTACTTGTGTGTTACTGAGTGAGGATCTATACAGTGGTCACCATCAGAAAGTTAATATTCACAGTAAAAAGCATACAGTCACCACAAATTAGTTCCTGTTCTAATTACAGAAGAAACTGATATTTCAGATACCATTGTTTGATAGCTATTGGCAAATGCTGATAATTAAATAGTCATCACTGTACGCATACAAAATGTAAGGTAATACTTACAGTACATGAAATGATGTTACCCACAGGCTTAAATCATACAAGAAAAGGAATATTTCACCTTTTTAGATGAATCTAAAATCTCCAATCTAAAATTGAGCAGTTTTATATATCTATATATCTTTTAAGCCTTTCACACTCAGCCCTGTATAGAGAAAATCACAATTCTACTCTATTCCAGTCACCTTCTTGTTCCACACTTATCACCACTGTATGACCTTAGCCACTCTAAGGGATTGAGCCACAACCCATTAAAGACAATAGTTTTTTCCATTGACTTCAATGGGCGTTGCATTAGGACCTACATGTTGTAGGTGTAAAATGTAAAAAACATTATTTTTGGAAGAAAGTAACAGTATTTGTATACCCTCCCTGAGACATTCCCTGAGCACGAAAAAGTCTAACACCCAATATCTATACAAACTACAGAATATATTCTAATTCCTCAAATAGATGAGGAAATTTACTTGCAAACAGATGTTCAGAAAATAAATGCCAGCCAATCTTTTCAATGTCTCTCTGACTTTTAAACTTGAGATCTCTCTGTTTCTGTCTCCGTTCCATAAACTCATAAACACACACACTTATCTAGGGCGCAATCACAAGGATGTGAAAACCCTTCAGACTTTTTACCTTATGAGCGATAGGAGCTCAGCTGGCTTCTGGAACTTCAGAACTTCCAAATGGTCTGTTCGTCCTGTGTCAGTATTATGATTTTCAAATTGTTCTTTATTATATGCTTTGGGGAAATGACAGGCATGCTGAAGCTGCCAAACTTTACAGGGATATTTTCCAGGCATAGTCTTTGGTGAACAGCTCATTTATGCTGCATCCCAGTGTTCACACCATGTTATGGGCTGCTCATAAGACTTTTCTTGGTGTTAACATTTGTAATACTGTCATTATGACACTACATATAATTCACGTGCTGTCAGCCAGTCTTTAAACAGTGAGTTGTTGCTAACAATGGTAAGAATCAGTCTTAACAATGATTCATTGCTGCAGACTCAGAGCAGGCATCTTTCCCCAGGAGAAATGCTGAGATTTATTTTAGTTTGAACACAAAGTTAGGCTGATCAGGAATAAGCAACTTAATTTCCTAATAGCAGCAGCAATAGAAAAAGGATAGTATGAATAAATAGTGTATAGAAAATGATACTGAAAATATTACAATGCTATTCTTAAAATCAACGATATGCCCTCACCTGAAATATTGGGTTAAATTCTGGTCACTCTATCCCATAAACAAAAGCCAGATACAAAAGGGGCGCAGAAACAGGTAATGAAAAGTAAAGACATGCAATGACTTCCATATGAGGAAAGTCTGAAAGGGCAGGATGAATTAGGAGCCAAATGAGAGGTGACATGAACGTGGTATGCAAAATAATTAATAGTACAAATTGAATAAATAAGCAAAGCAGTTTCCCCTCACATGATACAAGAAAAAAAAACCCATAAAGAAATAGATTAAAGAAATACTTTTTGACATAACACACAATTAAATGCAAGGAGCACAATTTAGAAGATACCACTGAAACCAAGAGCTTATTGGGATTCAAAGGGGATGAAACATTTATATGGTTAACAAGAATATTCAGTTATAATAATAAATATTTAAAAAATAAGATTTTGGAAGAAATGTAAAACCTCATTTTTCAGAGCATAAACCAGCCTCTAACTATTGAAAGTGATGAGGAAATTTTGCTTCTGGCAGATTATTTCGTAACCAGCAGCTGGGACTGGACAATGTCAGAGACAGAACACTGGAGTTGATGGGCCACTGGTCTGCTCCAGTATAGCAATCCCTACATTCTTATATCCCACTGAAATCTGTACTTTTTATGGAAGATGGTACTATTCAGTATGAGGAAGTGTGGCAGAATCTGACTCAATTTGCCTGATCTCCTTTTCAGGGTTGCTCCATAGCCAGATTCCCTCGGCAGAGAATGTACTGTCCTCAGCTTCAGCCCAGACTTCAGATCTGCAATATCCCAGAGGAGCACTGGTGTCATGGTGGTTCATAGATCAAAATTTGGCCTTTGATATAGCTGAAGCTTGATCCATTAATTGCTTTGAAAATTAGAAGGAAGGCCTTAAACTGGCATGGGACGGAGAGTCATTGGAGGGGCTTTAGCACAGATCTGATGTGTTCTCAATGGCTTGAGCCACAGAGAAGGCGTGAGCTGCATTATGTACTAGCTGGAATGTGTGCATCATTTTCACATTCAGCTTCAGACACAATGAGTTACCATAATCCATCCTAACAGCATTCTTTCTGAAATTCTACAGTTGACATCTTTGTAGGGGTTTAAACGCAAAGAGAAATCCACTGTTCTCTGATTTTTTTTCAAGGTGATTGATGGTATCTAATTGGAAATGGGATTGTGTGTGAGTGTGAGTGAGAGTGTGAGTAAGGAAAGGGGGTAAGGTCAGACAGTATAGCACAAATGGCATACACCTTAGGAAACATTATTCAGGGTGATAACGAAGCAAACCACTGCATTTACTCACATTCACATTTCACAAATTTCTTATTGTGCCAGTCATGTTCCTTGAACATGATTAGAGGCAAGTGCATATGGATTTCAGAACCATGTAACATAAGCATGGGAATACTACCATGATTTTGCGTATGAAGCCCAAGTACTACAATGTATGTGAATACTCTCAGACTGCATAGGAATTAAAGTATGACAACAACTAAAAGTGGAATCTGGTCATAGAGTCGGCATAACTGGCCACAGGTAAGGAAATCCTCCAGTGGCATACAGAAAGCATCATTCCCTCTCTGTTACTGATGTAAGGCACATGGCTGGGCAAAGGGTTGTGGCAGGGCTTGCATATGTACCCCCAGTTCCCAGCTGCTGTAAGAACACCGGCAGCTGGTGTATATATTAGCACAAATCAGAATCTATTCACAAAAGTTCATGAACAGCTCAAAAAATTACATTTTCCGTGAATATTATTTGCAGTGAATACTTTGACCAGTTCTAATTTCTAAGGTGACAGTGAATCTCGCTAAAGCAAATCACCTTAAGTCAGAGAGAAAAATTAAAGGTGTTGGAATGTCATTTGGTTTACATTGGTCTGCTGCACAGACTCTTCAGACACGTACAAAGTTCTTAGACTTCAATAGTGTTCCTGTAGCTTTGACGAAAACTCACCTCTCCATTGAAATCTGCTCTCATATTGCCCACTGGGTTTTAAGGAATCTTGTGTATCTCTGTAATCATAATCTCAAGTGTTCCAACTGTTAGTACGTTCTATGGTCTGTGGGGATCCAAATGTTCTGAGCTATGAGTTCGGAAACTTCCAGTTTTATTTAATAAACAGAGGAAACTAAGTAGTACCACAGTTTTGATTGTTTTATCATTTTGTTGCCCTTTCAGGTTTTATATACATTCTTAGTT
Organism: Mesoclemmys tuberculata; assembly: GCA_007922155.1. NCBI lineage: Eukaryota > Metazoa > Chordata > Testudines > Chelidae > Mesoclemmys > Mesoclemmys tuberculata. Next base: position 2,700,785 of record ML675617.1, on the reverse strand, counting down.
TACTTTTGTATTGTTTTTAGTTAGAATCTGGTACCTTTGATGCTGACCCTTTTAACAGGAAGAGCGATCTGAGCTTTAGCTGTTCCTTGTGAATAACATACAGCTTTAATTAAACAATTTTAGCTTGGGTATGCATTGTATATAGTTCATTGATGACTTATTTATGTTAAGAACTTGGCAAAGTTCAATCAGTCCAAGTTCTACCCTCAATTCTACGTATGCAACCACACTGAAGTCAATGGGAATATAAATGTAGAACTAAGGGAAGAATTTGGCTTATCATAGTGCACTGACAAGGGACAAATTCAATCTCTGAATGTTAGGTAAATGTATCAAGAATGCAATAATAAACTCATATATTGCATTAGTTACAATCACATGAACCTCTGTGACATCCTCAAACAATGTCTGTAATTACTATTTCAATGACTACAGTATGAATCATGTATTTTATTGCAACTGAAGAACATTTAGGACAAAATTCTCTCCATGGATACACCCTTGAAGTCAGTGGTGTTGCATATGTATAACTGAGAAGAGTACTTGGCCCTAAATGTTTATGCAAATAAAATTACTGAAGAATTTATAAATGGGGATGACTCAAAATGTTCAGATCCAGATGCAAAATTTCCCAAAATTTGGAGCTATTTTGGTTTGCGTCCTTCTGTAGTTGATTACTTGATTTCTAGTGCAATTCTCTGTGTTCACCCTATGCAGTTGCTCTGTCTGTACAGTAACTGTAGGATGTGATATGTAGAAAGTATATTTTAGGTGTTGGAACATATGAAAAGATGCCTGCTTGTCTGTTAGGAAGGGAGAACAACCAGGTGAACAGCTGAGTCAGCACTTCAATCAGATGAACAACTAAGTTAAATTAAGTTTAGTGCTAGGCTGAAAAGTGTTCATACAAAATATAATGAATTAGTTTGTAACAATATATTTAAGAGGAGCACCTGAAGGTGGGTGTGCGCTTGTATTTAACCATAAGTTGTGCCCTGTTTCTGTGAACTGATTACTCATTGAAGCAGAAAACAAACAACATACTTCTTCAGCTCTACAGTCTATGTGTAAACCTGTGCATTCTGGGAGTGGGGAAAATAATTGGTCAACAGTAACATTATCCCCTATATTCTACTCATTTAGAATTGGCAACTCATTATTCTCATGTTTGAGGAACGGAAATGCAGAAAAAAAATAATGTCTGAGTAAACAAAGATAAACAGAGTTTATCCACTTCTTATTTGGGGAATATGGAGTTTAGTTTATGTTAGTTTACTGATTTGTTTTCACCACTACACCACTGGACTCTGATCAATTGAGGATCAAGTTTAGTTTTAAGATGGATTTGAGCAGCTATTCGGTGTTGGCAGGAAATCCAACACATGCATGTGAATTATAAAAATGCTAGCACATTCTGGTTTGGAACTCACAAAGCTATGAAATGTCAGCAACACTTTGTATAAAAGTGTCTCAATGTGTGAATTTGTTTGGATTTATGGTAATAGCAGTGATCAAAATGAGCTTACTCTGGGTGCTGTGAGTGGTCTGTGTATTTCGATAGCATTTCTACTACAATAAAAATGTCAATAAGCAGTCTTTAATAGAGATTTAAAAGTATTATTGGATCTTATTTCAAACACAAGAAGAAAATGATGTACAAAACTATAATTTTTAATATGTATGATAACTTGTGCTTATGAAGACTTGCCAAATAGTTGTTACACAAAATGTATTAGGACTTAAACATGCATTCCCATAACCTACAAGTGCATGAAAATATTACTGTTTCTTTGCAAAATTAGTCAAAGCAAAGCCTAAAATAAATGCACATTCAAAGCAGAATGGAATGGAAAATGGATGCATTTTCACAAAACCTGATATAAAATCAAATCAAAACAAACAAAATCTAATTGTAGGGATCCAAGAGAAGAGAGAAGAGAAAGCACTGACTGTTGGATGTACGGCAAAGTGCAAAATATTTTTTCTGTAGGTCTGTCGAAATCCATGCAGGAAAATCTCAAATGGCAATGCATTTTATTAAATGATGTAAAATAAGGCTTTGCTTTGCTGTCCCTTTCTGAACAAGCAACAGGCTGTTTGTTGCTCTCCTTTTATTCAAGAGAAATAAATCCCTCAACGACGATACTGGCAGTTCTTAGACTACTTGGCTGAGCATAAGTTTCCTTCTTTCTCCTTTCTACCGCTACCCATACATGTTCCCTCTGTGATCTGTTTTTCATGACTGTTGTTTTTCCTCTGAGCCTTGTCCCCTCCAACAAGACCTGAGAGGACTATTTTCAATGAAGGATTTAATGGATGAATGAGGGCTCTGTTTTCTGTTCATGAATTATCCATGAACAGACTTTGATTTTTACGGTTTGCTTGTAGTTATTTAACATATTTCAGCTAATCAGAAACCATTTATTATGACTTGCATAGCATATTCTCTATTAGTAATTCACTACTTGTGTTATGTGACTGGTCAATTAAGTGATGCTGTATTATTTCTGTTCCCTGACTTGGTGACTCCCAAACCCATAAACAGCTTTCAAGATGATTACTCAAACATCTCCAGAGCAAATACTTGTGCAAACAGAAATTGGCATAAGTAATCACAACACTCTCCTTCCACAAACATTTTTGTGCACAAACGTTTGCAGCTAGAACATCAAAAAGGATTGTGAATGATATCAAAGCAAATTCATATTTTTATTCCAATAAGTGTTTGCAAATGCTTTATTTCAGTAATTACTCAAGTCTGACTCTAACAAATGCCATAAACTAAAATTCACGACTGGTGTAAGCATCTGCACCGCGATGGAAGAAAATTGAGTTCATGCCATTTACATCAGCTAAGAAACTGACTCCACATATTGGCCATTGATGACTGGCAAATTAAGAATCTTCTTGCTTTTTCTCCTTCTGGCTGATGTATTACTAGGACAAGGAGAAAACCTTAGCCAAATACATTTGTGTCATGTTCAGCTATCTAAATATCATTACTTTCTGTGTTATTTGGAAAATGTATCATTCTATGTATTACTTTGAATGACAAGAGGAGCATGGAAATATTGTTTTCTCTTATGCCTAGTTTCCCTGGGCTCCTATAAAAACAATTACAATTTCACTTTAATCAAAATGCAGTGGTATATAACCATATATCTATATCATCAACCTGACATTAAAATATGTAGCAGAGATCATATATCTTTCCAACATTTCCCTGCATAGCAGGGCTGGTAAGATACCAAGTATAAAGAGGTAAACAATTGCTTCACTGTATAAAAGCATCAATATACTTCTCTCTAGCACTTCTCTTCTACTAATCTACCTGCCATAACTGAGAACTTTGAAAATTTCAGTGGAGTTATTCCCACTTATATCAGTGCTGAATTCAGCCCTGCATTTTCAGTATATTGCCTTGAATCAGTATGTATTTAACTACAAGCGTGTGAATTGCCACATGGAAGTCCATTAGGCAGCTGAATATAAGAGTCATTGGGACTACTCATGAACTTAAAGTGAACATGCTTAAGTGACCAGGTAATGTCAAATTATTTAAATGTAAAATTCTTGGATGTAATATATATAACTATGTTTGCAAATTTAATTATGAAATGTTTAAAAATGGATTTGGATGTCATTTATGTGAGAAGAAAAGAACTCATCTAGTGAGATGAGGTCTGTTCAAAAAGAAGAATCTGCCTTTTTGCTGATACCATTGTATGCTATTCTATTCTTTAGGTTCTTATACCATATTCTTCTAATACTCAGCTAGGGTATTTGGAGCTGTTTTGCCAAATGAGCAGCTAAAATGTAGTTAGGCAAATTTCCGATATAGTGTCAGTTAGTCTGCTATCCAAAAATAATAGTTAGAATCTTGTTCTTGGATGACTAAACAAAAAAATTGAAACTCAATTGAAAACATGTCTTTTCAGCCAAGGAAAGGGAAAAAGTTGCTGAAGCATGCATTAAAATTGCAACATTCTGAATGGTGGCCTCAGGCAGACAATTATATAGAGAGTGATGGGAATAGACTACTGGAAACACATACTTATCAAAAATTGATGAGTTGCTAACATATACCATAAAACATCAGTTGCATGGGTAACTTTTAGAATATGGGGAATTTTGAAACATTGGCATAGATATGCTTAGCATAGCTATAAATGAGCTAAAACAAAGAAAGAGCTATAAAACTGGGAGTACAGTATGAAAGCAAATTAAATTACTGACAAAATACTGTTTTACTGTTTCCTGAGCTTATGCTTTATTAGTCTAAATTCCTGTAAAATTTGCTGGTGTATAAAGATATTCAGAGCAGTAATTTGACTGAAGCTACTGATCTTATTTTAGTGCTCTTTGTTTCCATTTAAGTAGAGGCTAGTTGAACAGCAGCCACAGTGGAATCTTCATAAACAATTTGACAACACTTTAATTAGTTGCTAGAATGATGGCAATTCAGATTTGTCTCAAAGATATCAACAGTCTTTTGGGAAGTGGAAAGAAGATACCAAAGGTAACTACAGAGAGGGAGCAGGGGGAAGGAAGCTTAGGAACAAGAACTTTGCCTAAATAAGAACTGCAGGATCAGAACTCGAGTGAGAGGCAAAAGAACAGAAGCAAAGTTCTGTTGTTGTTGTTTCATATGTATATAGTTTCTTTATCTGTATAGAGGAGGCACAGAAGCAACGTTGCTAATGTTCCTAAACACTGCTATACTAGGAATAAATTTGTTTGTGAATCAGTGGTTTATAGGAATGTATAGGACTTTGCTGACGTTCTCAGCGTGTCCATATAATAGTTTGCTCTATTTCTTAACAGCTTACAGAGGCATTCAGATTTCATGTGCAAGATCTCTCACTCTAAGTGCTAAGGAGTAAGGAGTTATAGATACCTGATGGCAAACAGGAAGAAGAGTAGCCCAGAACTGCCTAAGAACTCCAGATGAAAGGAAGTTTCAGAGAAGAAAAAGTCTTTGCTGCTTTCTATTGGTGAGCAAGGGGAAATGACTGAAAGAGCCAGGCCTCATTTGCATTTCAATTATGTGACAGTTTGGGAAACTATGGTCAAAATATGGTTAAGTTTTGAATTTGAGGATAAAAAAACACTATTATGTCTGTCAGGAAGTAAAAAGACAAGAGAACTGCACTAAATATGTTTAGGGTAAGGAGTCACCCTAACCAATGCCTCAGTCTTCTTCCATTGGTTTGTGGAGCTGGGGCACAAGCTGAAGAGGGTAGAGAAGAAGGGAAAAAAAGGGGGGGAAAGGGATGGGTCTCAGACGCCTAAATTCTGGTGGGAGTGCATTCATGATCCATTCCTGTTTGGTGTCCTATACGCCACTGACCCCTTTTTCTGAAGACTTTGAAAGACAGCACAGAGGTAACATTATGGTGGCTTTTACTGAAATGCAGAAGACAAGAGCATAGTTCAGCAACTTGGGTAAAGCCCCTCTACCCAGAAATTAATAATGCCATAATCACTATAGCTGGGTTCGGTGACAGAGTCCCTGGAGCAAACCTAGATGACCTTCAAGTACATAAAAGATTGTTACAAGGAGGAGATTGTTACAAGGTTGTTCTTAACCTCTGAGGACAGAACAAGAATCAATGGCCTTAAACTACAGCAAGGGAGGTTTAGGTTGGACATTAGGAAAAACTTCCTAACTGTCAGGGTAGTTAATCACTGGAATAAAGTGCCTAAGGAGGTTGTGGAATCTTCATCATTGAAGATTTTTAGGAGCAGGTTAGACAAACACCTGTCAGAGATGGTCTAGATATTACTTAGTCCTGCCATGAGTGCAGGGGACTGGACTAGATGACCTCTTGAGGTCCATTCCAGCCCTATGATTCTATGATTCATTTAAGGACTGGAAATTGACCTGCCTGAACTCTGGACTATGCCAATCCCAGATGAAAAATAGTGAGTTGGGGTTCAGTAGAGGAGAGAAGTGGTTATTGGAAATTCACACTACAAGCAAACAACTGAGTTTAAGACTATTGCCAAGACATCGTGGTGAGGTGGGATACTTACTTATCTGTAGCCATATATAATTAACTCTCTCTCTCTCTTTGTATACATATATGCACACAGATATTGTTGATTAACTATTCTTGGCTTTCCCAGGTTTATTCTTTGTCCTCTTTATTCCAATAAAGTTTTCTTTGTTTCATACAATGAACTTAGTGCTTCCACGTGAGGTAATGTTGCCTGGCATGAGTGACTAGGATGTATATATTTTTCCCAGATTTCTGGACAGGGACTCAAGATCGTGTTATTTACTACATTTTCAGAAGCAATACCTAGATAATTGAATCTGGTCTTTATTGCTGCCAACAGTACCAGGCAGAAGGGTTACACAGAGATGGAAATATATCATTAGTGCTTAAAAATAAATAAGAAATAATAATTAACTAATCATAAATTGATTTTATCAAAGAATTTGGGAATTACTGTATTACTATTAAAATGAAGCTGCTAGGTATATTTACAGTTTTAAAAAATACAACATATCTCTCTTTCTAGTGGCAAGTGAATTTCCAAAGGTTTAGTTTACACACGCATCCAGAATTTTAATATTTTATACAAACTTATCTGAACCTTCTTTGGTCTAAAATTCATGCTGGAGAACTCATGAAGATTGGCTTTATTATTAAATTAATTGTACTGCCGAGTTCCAGATTTTTCAGCTATAAAGCAGGGAGTATTCCTCATTGTAATTATGTACTTCTACTGATAGCCTTGGCCAAAACCAGGAAGTGGAGAGACAAGCAATAATTTTAAAATATGAAAAATAATCTAATATAACTTTTTATTTTATTTTTATTTGTTTAACTGGAATCAGCCTATTCATTCATATTTTTATCTTAAATGGATTTGTCAAAGTTGGAGATACAGAAAGAGCTGAAAATTATTACCACACTAATGCACAAAAACTATATTTCCTCACTACCCCTCTTAACAGCCACATGGAAGAGGAACAATGTCAGAAGATAACTGTGATACCCTGCATGAATGGGCCCTCAGGGCTGATAAAAAATAATCACTCAACACTGTACTCTTTTAGATATCAAATTGAAAGGTATAGTGACCAATGTAGAGCAACTTCATCTATTACTTATAGGAGCCACAGAGTTATCAATATCTCATGATCAGAGGTACTGAAGCCAACTGGCAGATCTTAAAAAAAAAAAATTATGGACACTTCATCTGCTGTCCACTCTATGCTTTCATGATTGGGTGTGTTACACAAGTCATTGTTTCATAGGCCCAGGCAAAATTCCACATACCAGCACATTTACATCTTCTATGAGGCTTAATACTCCTCCCCCTCCAGGTGCATTTCCTTTAAGCACTAAGCATTTAATTTAGGTTTTTAGCAAGACTCAAAAATTGTATCTGGTGGCCAGAATTCAGTCCTTGGTTCTTGAAATGGAAATTATGGGTGAGATTCTTAATTGACCTCTACATCCCGAATGCACCCCTTACTGTACACTGTGATGACTATCCATATGATGTGTAGCAGTATGGGGAGGATGGAAGAGCAGCCTCTACAGGGCTTCTACTCTTGCACACATGGAGGGCAGGGTAGGGAATTCATGTCATTAAGTCTCTTTCCAACCACCTCCAAAGTACCAGGTAGCACAGTTCAGCCTACGTGTGAGAGGATCCCCCCCATTGGTTCTGTACATGCAACGTTTTTTTCTCTTCATTTCTGTGAATATTAGCAAAGTGAACATACATCCTTGCCAAGGTTTCTACAGAAAAGTGTCTTTAAAATCTGACTCTCTCATCTCCAGGCAGCATTTTGCATGCTCCATTTTGGGGTTGGAGAAGTTCCATCCTTACTCAGATAACAATCTGTATTACAGTTCAATAAGTACAAGTAGGAAGCTTTACATGGAAAACCCCATTTTGTACATTTTGGGCTGAAATATATCACTCAAGAAGGAGTGAAGGCTTTTTGTTAATGTTTTGTAACTGTAGACAGTTTTCAGTTATCCATCTATGGGCTGGTTTCATATAGGTGACTTCTAACTGGCAACAGGAATTCTCCTACTCTTTGAAACCATAATCCTAATAAACACTTCTAATTGGCCAGTAAAATGAAGAATATTGAGAATCAATGAACATGGTAAATGCCATAACTCCAACTATTCCCACTTGGTTTAGCTGATTAGCTGAAACCAAGCTTACTGCTAAATTCCTTAAAATGTGAAGCAATTTATAAAACAACTTTTATAGGAACTATGGCCAGAAGCATCACAATTTCTCACTTTAATCTTTTTTAAAGATAGACTTTTTGGTGATGTAATTAACTTCCAAGGGTAAGACATACATTGTAATGTACATTCATTAATTAGCTTTATATGTATGGGAGCACATTAGGGGAGCTAAAGATGCAGTCTCAAGCTAGTATTCATGTTTGCCTTCATTAAACTTCCCTTTCTTGTTCTTGTATTCATGCATAGTTTCTCATCATATTGACATACTCAACATCTCCCAACAGGCAACAAGGACCTTACCCAATTCCGTGAGCAACAGGAGAACAACAGAATAGGCTTTCGTCAATGAAATGAGCAAGAGTCTGGAAGGCTGCCCCAAATTTGCTCAGGGGATTGGATTTTAGTTCACATTCCATCATCATCCTATGCCTCACACTACGGGTTCCTTTTCTCATTCTGTTTGCTCAAAGTTGTAGAATGAAAGAGAGCACCAGAGAAGAATTCCTGCCTCCTCAAATATACTGTACATCCTGCAGAAATTTCGGAGCCTTTCCTTGAGGGCTTAGACTGCATCATAACAGTGGTATTGATCTACTGTGGCTGGGTGTCAGTTTGATCACTTGATAACAATGACATAGCCTCAAAAATATAGACAGAGTTTGAGGGCTTTGTGGCTGTGATGGCCCAAATAATGGAATATTGAAACAGAGGTTGTCTTTCACCAAAGACTCCATTTAGACCTTTGCAACATGACTGATGCTTGATTTCTCTCCCCCACTCCACAGAGATTTGTATCAATAATGATTTCATGAATATACTGGCAATGTTATGTCCAGTATATAAAGAAGAACTGACATAGTTCACATTTTCCTCAAATGAGGAGAAAAAAGAAAACACTTTCAGAACAAAGACAAAAGTGATCTTAGCAACAGAGCATACCAAAAATCTTATTTTAAAGATATAAACTGTAAGGGTAATTTTGTTTTCTTGCCTAAATGGAGAGTGTTTTTATATAGTACCTCACATTCTTGAATTGGCATTGTGATTTACTGTATTTTCTCAGCTATATATCTATTAAACCCAAGACTATATTTATAGTCTTTATATCAAAATGATCTGGCATAAGTCATACGTTTTGTAAATTTGAGGTTGCCTAACAAGAAAAGCAAAAGAATCAGTCACCTGCGTAACTTGATTAGCCCCAGATAATCACCAAAAATAGCTGTAGCAGGAAATAAAGGAAAATATGGTTCACTTAATCTTTTATAAATTGGTAAATGCTTTCAGCAATAAAGAAATGACCCTTTCAAAGTAAAATAATCAAATCCATCTCTTGTCACTTTGGTGAGATTTATACAGGGAGACTGATATTTTTTTAGCTGCACTGTCAGCATGCTTTTCAGATCAATACCAATGAAATATTTTGTTTACAATTTAACCTCCATTTCCCTAAGAATTTGAGAGTTTTAATACGGATAGTAGTTACGTCTCACTCTATTGATCCAGTGCCAAATTAAATGGCAAACAAAAGCAATTGTATTGTTCTGTCAAAACAGCCTCAATAGGGAACCAAACTCTTTATTAAAACACAATGTGTTGCACTGAAACGAAAGGAAACTTTCATTTAAAGAATGAGCTTCAACAAAAGCAGAGAAAGACCTTCAACTAGATAGATCTATTTGATGGGAATACTAGACGAGTAATAAAACTGAAATGGTGTATTGAATTCCTTTTGCCTGATGTGAAGTTTGAGGACCCAATATTTTCCTTCTGAATAGATTTAAACATATAACGTACAAAGAAAACATGTATTGGAGGCTTGTGTTGTATTTTATATATGCTATTCATAAGATACGATTGTATCTATTACTAACACTATTTATGAAAAAAAATAGCTACCGATACTTTACATATCAATGGAATGAGCATCATGAATCAAAGGACACACAGTTTCATTCTGGAATAGACAAGCTACCAAGCAACTCAGTACAGAAGAAGATGAGGCACTGAGTCTTCTGAACGAAAGTAAAATACCTTAGAAATATGTAGGAATAAAAGTAATATTATTCTTTAAAGTGATCTGTGAGGCTACTAATTTAATGGACTGATGAATAATTTTGCTAGTAACTAATCACATTAATTTCACTTAGGTCTGCTTATCCAGCAGTACTGAAGCAATCGTGAATTTTGCTGTTGGCTTCAGAGGAACAAGATCAGGCTCTTAGAATATAGGGAAAGTCACATACAAATTTCTTCTTTATGAAGAAATTACTTATTTCTTCTACAGGAAGGTCCAACACGTGATACGGAACCTAAACCTGATAGCCACAAAAAATCTTATTTAAAGTAACAAAATAATGTAGTCAGTGTTTTTATTTATTTATAATGTATTTTATTTATACTGTAAATATAACACTGTTATATACTGTTTTTTTTACTGTGGACCCAGATGTGTTACACTTCTGTGCTTGTAAAGATAGAGAGTACATGCTCATGTAAACATCAAAGCAAGAGCAGCATTATAAAAAAGGTGCACTGTCTATTCTCAAAGGTTAATAAATAAAGCAGAAATAACAGAAATATAACCACAGTCTCATACGTGAAGGCCACCCTCTGACATACAGTCAATTCTTTAATAAAAAAATCTAGTATTGTGGTGGGTGGGGATACATGAAAAACCGTCCAATAGTAAAACAATCTGACCCCAGCTGAAAGCTAGTGAAAGGGATAGGAGAGAGATGCTTCAGTGGCTTTTCTTTTGTTGGTATGTGAAATTATACAGAAAAATAAGAAAAGCCTCAGGAATATGTTATTTGCAATAGTGGGCAGTAGACATACTACCACAATCAGCTGTGTTCAAATGTGTGACTTATGACCATTACAACAGATAGCTGTGACATGTATATTCACAAAAATGCATATCTTAGGAAAACAGTATAAGTCTGAATCTGCTCTCATGTAAACCAGTGTAAATCAAGGGTATCCGAAGTCGGTGGAGATACTCTGATGTAAAACTGGTCTGAAAGGCACATTATCTCTACTTCTGAGTAGTTAAAGAAGAATTTGGACTGCTCAGTGACAGAGAGAGATGAATGGATAGAGAGTCATTATATAATTTACTGAAAGTATTTGTAAAAGAAAGTGAGTCTTAAACATGAGACCTAACATAACAGGCCAGGTATAAGGCCTGTGGACTAGTAAAATAGGCCTGAACCTAAAGCCTGAACCAAAATCTAATGCTGCACAGAAGCAAAGTCAGACCAGGAACTTACATATGACCTCGTAGAAATTGTCAAGAATTGAGCTGATACAGCAAACACACACATCCCTAAAGCAGTGCAAGGCACAAGAGTATGAAATTACAATCTACAGACAGGGGGTACCAGGACATCCTAGCATCCCAAAGATAACAAAGGTTTCCTGAGCTTCCCAATGGCACTATAATGGATAGAAATGTCTTGTTAATATGATTAATAGAATGTTTTGATCGAACCATCCAGTACAAAGTAATGTGTGCTATCATACTACATCAGAGGATGGCAGCTACATGCGTCAGAGGGGCAGAATGAAACTTATCCGGAGCAGTGTATGAAAAAGCATGTCAGAGGGAACGACTTTGTCCAGCCAATGGTATAGCGGAGAGTCTCGTCATTAACTGAGCTGTTCCATTGTGAGGACGCATTTATATGTTAAGTGTACTGGTAAAATATAGGTCGCTTCTTCTTGTGCTTCACTGAAATAAATGTGGCCGGGTGCCTTCATTGCTCAGTAGATCCATGGTAGTGTCAGTTCATTTGATTGTGGATGTCATCTTGGTTACCTGCGCACAGCTGGAACAGCACATACACAGGGGACACAAACACGCAGCCAACAACTGATAACACCACAATTGACAACAGTATTTACTAAGTATTGAACACAACAGAAATAGCCGCAGCAACATTATACACAAATCGTTCCACTTCCAGAACTCCAGCTGAACACAAACTCACATATCACAACCTGCATTGGTCTCTACCATTGTTATGCACATACTTGACTGTCACTATATCCCCTTGTTACCCTCCATTATGCTTAGCCTGCCTCTATGGGAAGAGAATGTTACTCAAACATATAATCCTCACACAGGTGGCTAGCTGTAATTAGAACTAACCAATGAGCTGTTTCATTAAGACTTGTCCAGCCAGACAAAGGGGTTACATGGTTTATTCACTGCCATTCATCACTTATATATGAAAAAAATCACTAAGTTATTAAGCCAATATATAGTGTGATAATATATATTTAAATAAGTATCCTTTCTCACAAGGGTGCTGTGGGGATAAATCCAGTTATGGACCAGAACTCCACTTGGTGTAAATCAATGTTACTCCATTTAATTGAATTGAACTATGTCAATTTACAACTGCTAAAGAACTGGCTGAATATTTATAAGGTGCTCAGATATTGGATACTTAGATTTTGGAATAGCATCCTGTCCCTCCTTCTAGTCCTCAGCAGCAAAACCCATGCAAGCAAGAGCCAGAGTCGGTAATAAGAAGTGCCTAGTGTTAGATAGCACTGAGTGTCAGTTGTGGAGCTAGAGGTCATATAGAAATGCATCATTGGCCCATACGTAGCATAACATTATGTATGCTGGTTCTAGCCATGGCAAACACCAGTACTGATCTATTTTCAGTTGACATCTGAATTCTACTTTCAGCCTTCCCTGTAAAGGACTGTTGAATAATTTGGTAGTCAATGTCCTTACTTTGCAGCCTACTGAAGCCTCTGTGGAAAGCAGCCATCTTTGCCTGAGGAAACCATGAAGACCCATAAGGAAGCAAAACTTAAGAGGAAATTTGTGTGTGGCCAGGAAAGGGGGTAATTCAGAATAATGTCAGATTGAGAATCCTGAAGCCTGGTAGGGAAGAGAAGGTTCAGAGAGTAGGAGGAACTTTGGGCAGAATGAGTTTCTTGAAGTTTGGATTCTGTAGAGCCAAACCTCCAAGTCAGCCTAAATGGACTGGACCACTGTCACTGCTGAGAATGAGCTATGCAGGGTCAAATCTGTGTAGTCTACACAAACCAAACATAGAAGGGTTTGTCCACTTCCAATTATTTTCTTCCATTTAGTATGAGATATTTCAGTTAAGGCAAAAATAAGAGAATATGTTTTTATACTCAAACTCAACCATGTTACAAAAAGTATGGCACACTGCTCTTCTAAGACAACCATTTGTCTGTGTTTTCAAAGCAAAACTAGATGGAAGAGCAAATTAATTAAATAAAAGCCTCACTGTATATTTCACACTTTTATAAATCACACATTTTGGAAACAAAGTCTTTCTACTCTCAGGGATATTAGCTATTTATTTGTTTTTTAATTAAAGTTTAATTAACTTTTTCCATAGGGCTAGATTGTGTCTTTTAAATCATAACCCTTCAAAAGAGGAGATGCAGAGCCACACTGCTGGAGAAATACTAGGCAGATTGTGTCTCAGGTCACCAAAATCCTTCTAGTACTCCTTACGCAGAGTTGGTGCATGGTCCCCAATGGCAATGTCTTCTCTCTACAACCAGCAAGAAGTCCTGGGCTCTGTGGATCTCTTGTCCTCATTATAGATGGTATGGAATGAGCAGAGCTCCAAAGGATGAAATACCATTTGCAAAATTTTTTAAACAACGGTAGCACTTCAGTGCTTTGGGGTAGCAAGTTGAAATTCAGCACAGAGATATTCCTTAAATTAGACATGCACCTTCTGGTTCTTTTGTGAAAATCAGTTTAGGTTTGGCCAAGTTCTAAAACCAGACTTTGTGCATGTACCCTGATATTTAGTAATAATATACTTTCTTAAATTAATACTATTCCAATGATCTATTGACTATGCACATGCATATGTAGGAAAAGTTTTCTCATTTACTGGGCAGGCATGTGTGGAATATATTCGGTGAATCTTGGTATGCAATAAGTAAATGGCTAGGTCTCAGTCCTACAAGTTGCTCTATATGGGCAAACCCTTCATCTGTCTGGAACCTAGCTGAAATTACTGGGTCTCCACACAACTGAAAAGAGGCTTGCCTGCCCCTGTTAGCTCATGGGATGAGGGCTTTTATGTCTGATATGCTTACATACACCTCAGAATGAGAAAGACAGAGCTGACTGCGTATATGAGTTCACTTCTTTATACTGATATAATTTATTTGGAAAATTTATTTACTTTCATCCATTGGCCTTAAAAGAGGTTCCATGGGAAACTAAGTATTGGTGTTTATATTTTTTATAAATTTTCAAGGTGCATAAGGTGGCATCCCACTTGTCTATATTGGAAAGGAATGGCAATTCCTAGATGAAGATTGTCATCTACTTCATAGGCGCACTCAGGAACTGTATTTGTTCAAAGGCATGAGTGGGTAAAGATAAAACTTGATCCTAATAGAAATGACAGAGGATGTCAGCTATAGGCCCAGTACTAAACTGATACCTTGCTCAATTTCAGAAAGTTGAAATAGTCGGATCTGTTGCTTTCTCATAGGGTAAAAACTGGAAGGCTACAACTGAAGAAATTAAAGCTAGAGCTTGGTATTACCCCATAAAATAAGGTGAGAAGACAATCTGGAAATCATGGACCAAAAAAAAAAAGGATAGATTCTGGTCCAGGGTACACCACTATTATTAAATGAAAACAATAGCCAGTATGGCCAACTTGCAAAACAAAGACAAATTAATACATTTTAGAGTTGGTGGCAATCCTGAAATTTTAAAATGTTACCGAATTTTTCACAAGGTAGATCTTAGATTTTAGGACTCAACATCTGCTTCATGACCTGTTCATCTGTTGTTCACTAAGATGTTTCTTGCTGATACATATAAGCAGACTGTCCTTGTATTCTGTTGTACCCTTGAAAGGAGGAATCTGGTTTTGAAAACTGTAATTTTGCATAGCGCTTTGTCAGAATGAAGAGTGAATTTGTTCTGGCTGTTCCCCAGTATCACTTTGGTGCAAATATATCTGCAACCATTTCCAGATTTTAGAGTTATTCATAGATAATGTATTCATTTAGCACTTTTCATCTTAATGGCTGTCAAAATTTATTACTCTGCATAGGCCAAATGCTGTTCCTGCCCCAGTTCATAATTAGCATAAATGGGGCTTTGAAGGCAGGATCTGACTGGGTTGGGAGAAGTAATCTGTTGAATTGGTGCAGAAGAGCAGCTTAGCCCCTCCCCTGCTACAATTACAGTTTCTAGGCTGCAGCTGCAGTCCTTGGATTTAGTGAGAGGATTTAGATCTGTGAGATAGCTTGATCCAGTTGCCATGATTGTCTTCAGCATGCACTAACTATACAGTTATAGAGAGAAGCACCATGATATCCGTAGGTACGAAATACCTCAAAACCTGCCTCCACCGTGTGCAAACATAATAATTCAGGGACTTCATTTTACTTAGGACCTCCCAAGCCCACAGAAGGATGGCAGCATTTGGCTATACACAGTATACAGCAAGTTCATCACCTGCCATTGCTGAGCCCTCACCTATGGGGCAGAACATAGCTGCTGTTTAACAGTACACGGCAACTCTACACAAGAATTGAGAGTAAATGAAGAATACTGTATTGGAACTGCAGAAGATAAGAATAACATAATTACCCAAAGCTGAAGTAGGCCAGGACACTGGGGTTTACATCACTAAACTTGATAATTCAAATAATCAGACCCAGATACAGTACAAAGTGATACACTCCCTTTAATTATCTTAATGAACCTCAACATCACTGAGTTGAGATTTCTTTCACTGCCACTAAATATTCTCTTTTCCCAACCCAGTCTAGGTTGTGATTGCTCTATGTTCATTATTTGCACACCTATGGTTGCTGTATCTATGATTCGAATATCAACAGAGACTATATCATGAAAACTAAAGACATTTAGTTAATAGTTCAGTCACTTCTATTTTTCAAATTCTCCACCCCCTTAACAGAAAGTAAATTAGCACTGTGTCAGTGTAGGTAGAAAAAAACAGAAAGAGATAATAAAATGCATGCTGGGAAAAGAAAAAAGATTAAAGCTGACATTATGACTGTTGATCCTTCTTCAGACAGAGGAAAGAGACTATTAAGGAATATTTTTCAAAAAAATCATTTAATTATAAAAAGTATTTAAGTGTTTTATTGTAATTTGAAAATTAATATTTTAAAGAGCATTGAGTGATGAAGTTTCAACAGTAGGGTTCATATAAATTAATCTGTCCATTAGGATGCTGATCAGCTAGTTTGAGTCCTCCCAAGGTTTAACAAGTTCTAATGCGTTTAATACTAGATTTGACTTATTTTAGGAGTTTTGCAAGTCAAGTGAGATTGATGCCCTTTATAGCAGCTCCACTGGTTTTTTCTTTTTTCTTTATTTAATTAAATAAGAGGGAGTTAGCTAAATTGTATTTTCTATCTTCGCTCCACAGACCAGCCATGAAAGTATAAAACTGTCACTGATGTGCTATGAGCTCATGATTTTAATCTATCCAAATAAATTGGACAACCGTATTTTTTGTGACAATCACAGTTGCCAGCCTACAGAAATTGCTTGAGAAGCATAATTTAGCCGTGTCTAGGTGTTTCATTAACAAACATCTTAATATGAACACAAATCATGCTAAATATGGAATTTAAACAGTAATAATAATTCGAGAGCTGCTCCATTGTGTTCAGCAGTATGTTTTCATTTACAGGAGATTAAAATTATTTAGACTTTCTACAGACAATGTAAAGAGATATTAGATATTTTAAAGATCAAATCCTCAACTGATGTCAATCAGCATGGCATCCCTGACTTCAGTGCTGAGGATCTGGCCTTGAATCTCAGTCAGTGCTCAAATACATGCAGCAATGGAAATTCAAGTTAGATATTAGAAAAAGCTTTCTAACTCTAAGGATAGTTAAGCACTGGAACAGGCTGCCTATCGAGGTTGTGGAATCCTCATCATTGGAGCTTTTTAAGAACAGGGTAGACGAACACCTGTGATTAATGATCTATGTATACTTAATCCTGCCTCAGCATGGCAGTATGGACTAGATGACCTCTTGAAGTCCATTCCAGTCTTACATTTCTATGACCTAATGGTCTCTTCTGGCATTAAATTCTATGACTATTTTGGAAATGTGCTATTGTAATTTCCTATGAGCTAGATTGTGACCAGTGCTATAAGCCTGCACAAGGAAGCAAGAACCTTCCTTACTCATATTTCTCTGCCCAGACTTTGATCCAGGCCCATAGGAGTAAATGGAGTACTCACCTGCTTATTCCCTCCCAAGCACAGGTGGGCTGGCAGTGGGTAGATATTTAGCTCTATGCCAAGTAGCTAAACCAGCATAGGAGGGGTAGGGGCCGGTGTAATTTATTGTTGGTATAGATCAGTACAAATTACTATCTCCCTCTCAGGAATATAAAGGCAGCAAAGAATTGTGCCCCAGGGGTGTCTGTGAATTATAGCACCTCCTGGAGCTATTCCTGGACTGGTGCAGCTTTGGGCATACTTCCCCCTATTAAGGGCTGTGCCTAAAGTCACAATCTAGCCCTCCAAGGATTATAGCTTCTTTTTCTCCATCCTCTGAAGCATTTGACATTGGCCAATGTTAGAAGCACGCTTAGGGACTAGATGGACCAATTATTTGATACAACATGGCAAAGTCACTGTTCCATCTAGCTTTAAAAAGACAGGAAGGCAGAGATTTACATCTTAAAAATCATAGTTTGTTGAACATGTTCTCAAGCAGGATTAAAGGTTCTGAGCATGAGCGAACTGGAACCTTTGTTAAATGTCATGGAGTTTCTCTCTCTCTCTCCCCTCTATATTTTTGTCATTATCAAAGTTTCCATAAATGAAAACCAGGCAGAAAATGTAGATATTTTATACTGAAAAATGTTTCCTGACAGTGATCAATGGTTTTTTCACCCTATTCTCCTTGGATCTAGTGTGCTATATTGTGTTATCAATATGCATTACACACCACAAAGATATCCTATTCATTTAACATGCTAAGAGCTTGTATTTTTGTCATCAACATACTTTATTTGTAGGAGTAAATGTAAGTAACACATCCAGTGTGCTAGGAGAAAAATGAGCCACAGATCTGTGTTAATGAGGAGTTTAATCTTCATTCAAATCACAAAAGTTTCTCTTTCAAAAGACATTACCGAGATGTGCTAATGAGTAACTATTTATAAATGAGATATATAAATTTCTGCAAAAGACATGATTTTCATTAACAAATCTAGTGACCCTGAAAAAAACAGGGAGGAATATTTATTTGCTCTATTATTAACTAGAGCAAATTTACAGAACTTTACTAGCCAATTACTGAGATTCACATAGCAACAGTATTTGAAAGTTCACAATGATCTCTCTCATCTTAAAAGATGCCAAGAAAATGAAAGCCATTTTTTCATGCATTGCTTGCAATTTAAGCATTTTCCCATGTGTTTGATTTAAAGGGCTTAGATATCACACGGATAGATTTCCCCGCTTTCTGTGTGATGTTAAACAATGCTCTGCAGGGATGTCATTCCTGAATTCTAGCTGCCTTTTAAATTTAAACTCTCTCACACACAGATTCAGACATGAAACTTGACCAAGACTAAAAGATCTTTTTTCATTTAAAAAAAGAAAGACATTGTACTGGATCTGAATATTTACAACAGAACAGCTTGCAGTAAGCAGTGACATGACCTAGGCCAGATGTAGTTCTTAGCATAAATGCCAGAACAATACTCCCGATATTTATCAGCAAGTATTGGTTCCTCAGTGCTGCATCCTGTCCTCTTCCTCTAATGTAGTAAATGGGCCAAGAGCAAAACTAAATGCTAGTTCACAATTTCCTTCATTCTGCCATTCCCAAACTCCACAGTACTGTCATGCACACTGACCAGCTTAGAGAAACAAAGATACTGAGCACTCTTGTGAAACAAGCGTAAGTGATGGGAATCAAGAAGAGACTGATGCTTGTTCTGTTCATTCAGCCTTATGCATTGCTAGTGCTTTGCTCCGGGCTGAGAGACCTGATTTATTTTAAGCAGCCTGGAGCCCAGGTATCACTATAGAGCCTGGTGATGAGGAACAGACAAATTAAGCCTTGGGCACCACTAAATTCTTGTTTCCCTTTATCCTCAGCTTTAACATTTTGATAAATAATATTGTTATAAGCTGAGTGAAGCCTTGCTATGGGTTGAATTTTTTTTTAAAAAAAAAGCTTCAATGAGATTTATGGGTATGAACTCACCCTTCAATTAACATTTCTGTAAGGATAACTTAATCATAAATCCCCACCTAAGACAAAAGTGTTATGGGAATCTACCCAGGCAGGTTAAACTAGATGGGCAGAGGGGCCTTTGTTGAGTATTGTTTTGGATAAAGTGTGTGTGAGAGAGAGAGAGAGAACAGAACTGAGACTGCGAGACAGGCAAAAAGCAAGAAAGACAGGCAGTAGTAGCCTGTGAGTACTGTGTGTGACCCTGGGAAAAGCTAGGGAGAGAGATTTTGGGGTCTGGCATTGACTAAAGAGGGTTGGGGCTGTAAGATTAGAAACTATTTTTTGTTTCTGGTTCTCCTACATTTGGAGAAGCAGGGCCTCATGCATTCTTTGTAAATAATAAAGTATGCATCAAAGAAAGTACAGACTCCCCTTCATCAATTTCTACTCCCAGCTAGTACACGCCCTGGACCCCCAAACTTTGAATAGCCACTTGTATTGACAAAGGGCAGCAACATTGAAGGCAGAGAACTTTAATGATTCTCCCTTCACCTCAAAACTTACATTGCATTTTGGGAAACATCCAGTGGCAAAATCCCCACTGTAATGTTTCTGCACCATGGAGGCTCAACTCTTATTGTGGGGAGAGGGGAAGTTGAGAGGACCCACCTGCCAAGCTATCTGCTGCGCAGTTTCCACAGAGTCCACCCTATAAACCACTGAAGATAATACTAGGGAAGCAGCATGTAAGCTTGCTCCATCCCTTCCTGATACTGTGGAAGCAGGACTTCCAGTGACTGATTTACAGGCAGTTTGAAGGAACCTTAACAGGGCCATGCAACCTTGAGACCTGCATTTTTGACTGATAGATCTGATATGGAACTGTTAGATGAGAAACACTGAGGAGCCCAAAGGGATAAAGAAGAAAACCAGCTGAAGGGCATTCAGGCAGTGGGGAAAGAAGGAAAATAATTTGCAGGTTTATTTACAAATATAAATAAGTATTAAACAGGTAACACGGAGATTCCAATTTAAAGACTGATGAGAATGTCTCCCCTCCCTTTCCAACTTGAATGGGTGCTTCTGGGTACTCAGTATTTTTGAGAAGTCAGTCATTTACTTAGATGCCTAATAAGGATTTAGGAGACTAAATTCAAGCTCTACACCCCCCCACACTCCCACCCCCCAAATCTTGGCCTATTATAATACAGTTGTATATATGTTAGGTATTTCTATGGCCTCCATTACTATATGATGTGTGTACCTCAAAATCTTTAATGAATTTATCCTCACAATAGTCCTTTGAGGTAGGGTAATGCTATTGTCCCATTTCATAGAACTGAGGCACAGAAGGATGGATTTTAAAAAGTGTTTATGTGCCAAGGGAGTTAGGCTCCTAAATTCTTTTAAAAATCTGGCCCATAGAGACTAGGTCTTTACATAAGCTAGTTTCAAGGTTAGGAACCCAAAGAAAATGGTTGGTTAGTGCACTAACCTTTCAAGTTGGGGGACGTGGGTTCAAGTCCCTGTTCTGCCACAGACTGATACAACAATATCACAGCCAAGGGAGGATATAATTTTATTTTCTGTGAGAGCCAATGAAATAGTAAACCATGCTGTCATTATTTTGGGTTAACATTCAGGTTAACTGGTGGGATTTTAGTCCATTTGAGGATTTAGAGTATTTTATATAAAATTGAGAAATTATGGCCCCACTGGGAGCTGGCAGGTGCACAGCACTTTAACTATCAAGCCCCTTAATTAAGAAATAGAAGCCTAAATGCAGGGATGCATTTTTGAATGTCTTGATTTTAAGAACCATCTGTTTTTCTGAGGCTTTAATTCAGGTATGACCTCACCCAATATTTTGGCTACTACTTGGTACGTATGTAAGACTTTAAGTCCATTTTCCTAAATTTTTCCAGAAAAATTGTAGTATAAAAAATATAAGATATACTGAGATTTAAAAAATAGTTGAGTCATTGTGAGAGTGCATTAATGAGATGAATGCCTAAGGTGTTTTTTTTTAAATTTCCTTTTTCCTACTTTCCCCCACTCAATAACACTTCAAAACTTCCCCAAGTTTAGGACAAGTTAGACAATACTAAAGACAAATATAAACACTGCAATTCGTACCTCTGTCAATTTTGCAAAGGAGGAAAAGTTTTGAATAATTATAAAGGGGAAAAAGGAAAAGAAAAAAAAAAAGGAAAAAGGAAAAAAAACAACCCAAACCCTTGGACATTATTCAGTTGGCTGCAATCCATGGAAAAATGGGAAGAAAGTGGGGGGGATGACAAAGATTCAAAATGTCAAAAAGTAATAAAATATTTTAAATTGAAAACACATGTTCCATTTTGAGAGCTGCAAAATGGAAGCAACTTTGAATTTTTTCAAAATTATTTTTCTATTTTACAGTCAGCTGTACTTGCAAGAAAAGAGAGACAAAAAAAGAGAGAGTTAGATGTGCTTCTAAAGAAAAAAATAAACATTAATGACAAAAATAAAACCACCAAAGGAATGCAAGTAATTATGAAAAATATAATAATCTCTAATGACTTCCCTGTCGTATATACAGTTGGCCAAAAGAGAGGACTGCTATGGTCTGTTGAAAATGTATTATACATGGGGCTTCTGTTTGTTAAGGTTTATTTTTAGAAAATTTTGGGTTCTATGTAGATATCCCAAAATTGTAGTTTTTCAGGGCTCTTGGATAATGTAATGAGAAGATTTTGGTGGTGTACTTCCCTGAATTCTTGTTTAAATAGAATCTATTTTAATTTCTATTATATGATTTTAAAATTACTTTCCTGTTAGTTTAAGCTTTGTAATCTTGTTATTGAGCCCTTGATTTAGTGTTTAGAGCATTTGCTCCCTACTGTGCTTTAATGTAGTATTGTTTCAAACAGCACTACATTAAAGTGCACTAGGGGAGCCTTCTGTGAGCACCAGCAGGATCTACATGGACCTATTAACATGCAACATGTTAGTACATTTTAGAAATCACTTCCCTAACACTGCTTTACTGCTCCATGTGGACAAGATCTTAGGTACAAGTCAGGGATCAGAGACAATGCCTATGTATATACAAACGTTAAGGGAAAAGGGGTGAAGTCAACATGACATGAGTAACCATTTCTGGTGTTTATTGGATAAACTCTGGATTACTCAGGTAATACTTGGTTATATTAAATACTAAGATTTTGCCATTTTTAGTTTCTCAATATTTGCGAGAAATTGCAAAATCTTGCTCTCTCAGGAAGGATACCCTTCATAACCATAGAGAAAATTAGGGTAATAACTGCATTATCTCAGATGTGTTCTGTTGGCAAATGCTAACGACTGTAAATTTGGATCTGAAATACCATAATATGGTAGAAAACATTTGATGAAAAGAAGTAGTTTTGTTATTAGAAAGATGAAAGTAAATCATAGATGAGAGATAGAAGCAGCACTAAATAACTATACAACTCTTCAAAGCTTGGACTCTGAGCTTTGTTTGCAATTAAAATATGAGCTTCATTGGTATCATCAGAAAAGCTGTCCAAAAATTATATCTACACAGACACAAATAAATTCTATTAATGCTTTCATCCTGCATCAGGACTCTCCACCTTTTATAATCTGCAGATGGATAGCACTGTAGAGACCGAGATTAATTAGAGCCATGATTAGAAATGTAAGCTTTGAAATAAGAGATTGTTAGCAGGTTCACTGAGCTTCAAAAGTATGGTATACAATGCTAAAAAGATAGCAACTGAGGCTTTATGGAAATTGGATAATAACGTAATACCAAAGAATGATTTTTGTGCACTTTTACAACCCAAGCACAAATTAAAAATAAATTGTCTCTGATGTTACTACAGTGTGAAATACAAAATGTAGAACTGAATTCAATATTTCTTCCGGTGAGTAAATGGTCACTCAAAGGATATTCTCTCATCCTCAATCAGTCTTAAGGGGACAGTGTTAAATGAAGAAATTTGTCCATTTCATACTTGTGAGCTTTATAGGGCTCAAAGTGCCCAAAAACAAGTTTCCACTTTTTATTTCCTTCATTAAATTCTGTGATGAAGAGTACACCATTAAAAAACTGTACATTTACCATCCATAGCATATAAATTGATCAGAATATTTTAAGTATTTCCATGCCAACAATTGAGAATACCACAAATACTTAAGAAAAAGTAAATTTCATGACACTAAAAAGTTCCCTTTGTAAACTGTATCAACTATTCTATGAGCTCTAAAAATCTCAGTGGAATTGCTTCACAATGTTTACACAAATATTTCCATCAGTTTTGTTCAATGGGATGTACAAACCTACAAATTTTGCTTTGTGGGTTTGGGTTTAAATAATCCCAAAATGTTAAAGTAAAACTCAAATAACTAAATTTTACTTCTTTTCATTAATTACCACAATTTTTGCATAATTTGACACAAAATAATAGGTTAGTCGGGGCTTGTGAGCTTTAACATCTATTTCAACGAACTCTCCAGTTTTCTAACAAAACCCAAAGCCCAGGTGACTTGTGTCCAAGTTAGGATTTTGTTGTTAAAGCTTTGCAAAATATTAACTATTAGGTAATCTACTTCCTCCACCTGCCAGGATAGGAATGTTCCCTGCATTATATTTTCTAATATTTTGCCAAGTCCAAATTAAAATGTTTACACAGCCTGTTAATTTTATTTGTTTATACAGTGCCAAAAAATGCACTGGCACTATCCTGCAATCTAATAAATTTCATTGTCAGGAATAAATTCCTTGATATTCAGACCATGATCTGGGTGGGAGTATAGAGGCATAGAAGGGCAATTTATAAAGCTGGGTGAGTAATTGATTTTTTCGTTTAGCCAGCAAAACAAAAAAACAAAAACAAAAAGAGTGAGAGAGAGAGATTTGGTTTGGCCTCAAGAATGTTTTCAATTTGTCAGCAAATCCAAAAGATCCATTTCAAGTCATATGAAACATTTCATTCCAGTCAATAAACACATGTATATACATGTGCCCTTATAATCTATATTCAAGTACTTAGGGCACTTGCCTGGGATGTGAGAGACCCAGGTTTGAATCCCTATTCTAGAGCAGGGACTTAAACTCAACCTCCCCATCCTGAGTGCCCTAACCACACAGCTACAGGATATTCTGGGATGGGGTGCGCTCAGCCTCCACAGCTGAAGCTGTTACACTTTGTTTAAATACATAAATATTCAGTGGGCGAAAGAGAGAGAGTTTCTTTCTCACTTAGCAACTGAGGGTAGATGTGGCTTCAAATCTTGTCTTATTTATCAGCATTTGAACCCACACCTCCTACCTCCGAGGTGAATGCCCTAGTCACTAGGCTATTGAGTCATTCTTAAATATTCCCTGGACCAACAAAAGCATTTAGGTATTTATACAAAATAGAACAACATCAACAGAAGATATTAAAAGCAACCTACCCCTAACACGGTGCGGGAAGGGGAGAAGATCTGAGGTCAAATCACTGCTTCTGAGTGGAGAGTCAAACCTCACCTCCCAGGTAAGTACCATAATCACAGCGCTAAAGGCTTTAAGATGCACCCCCACCACACACACACACACACACACACACACACACACACACACACGCACTTTTTAGAAAACCTTTTCTGAAGCTGGCTCAGAAAAACTTTTCCTCTTCCAAAATCGAATGGGCTCAAATTCATGAATACATTCAGGTTGACTGAAATTGCATTTTTTGGCAAATAAATTATTTGTCTGAAAAATTTCACCCAGTTCTAGTGACACAGAGAGCTATGCTAGCTTCACAGCACCTGAGAATTCCTCTGCACTGGAAGTATCTCCAACTGAATAGGTTAGTGGGCGTCCTCACCGCAGCTAGAGCATCACAAAGCAGCTGGAACATAGGCCGTGGTTGTGATCTACACACATTTTAAGAAAAGATTCCCCTCATATATCCAATAATCACATATTCAAAACAAATGGAAACTCCCAGTGCTCCCCCTGAGCTTTTAGGCACAATTATTTCAAAGAAAATGAACCCAGACACAGACTTGCATCATAGGAAAAGAAAAAAAAATTTTAAACAAATGTTTAAAATTCATGAAGGGACTCCCTATGAAAATTGAAGATTTTTGGAACTAAACGTTTCAGATAGCTAATAGCTCTCTGGGCAATGGCCTCTATAAGTTCTCAGTTCAGCAAAGCACTTAAGACCATGCTTAAGTCCCATTGAAGTTAAGTGTGTAGCTTAAGTACTTTGCTGAATCAAAACCACAAATCACCTCTTCTCTGACATTTCTGTTGTAGGCAGGTCTCCCAGCCAGCGGGTGGAGAGCAGCCAGCAACAAACCTATAGTTATTTTAAAGGGTTTTCATTGCTTCTTAGTTGTCCAATCTTCTATTTCTGAATTTTTGTGTTACTTTCTGATTTGTTGAGCTAGAAATCAGCATTAAATTACCACAGTCATGAGGGTTAAAGGTGCTGTGCAGTGGCCAAGTGCCAGAAGCAACGTGCATAAGAGACATTAGCACCAGCACACACTGTCTACATAAGATAAGTTGTTCAAGCACAGAGGTATTTATTTAACTGCTGCCTTTTGTCTGCCATCGGCATAACTTACCTTTCGACTACCATCCATAAACAGCACACCACGGCTCTGATCATTTTCTAAGATTTCTGTAAGAGGAATTATTGAAAGTTTGACACTAATAGCAATATTATCCCCATCTCCTCTGTCTAAAATAGAGGATAAATATATTTGTCCTTGTTGTACATATAAGGGGTAATGATTATTGGCAAGAGAGCTGGGTTAGGATAATGAGTGTCCCTAACTTCTCCTCCTTTCTGTCAAGGAGTTCAAAAAGTGATACAAAAATACTTCTGCTGAAAAATCTGAGAGATTCTAATGCACCTACATCACATAATTCCTTCACCAAAACTCACCAGGCCTCCATCCACATCATAAGAGTAGGAGCTGCAGTAGCAAATAAAGGATAGGGGTACAGAGAGCAACATTAACCAAAGCTATCAGGGTTGGCAGAAAGTTATCCTGTTTTACAAATAACATAGTTCCTACTGCAGGAATCCACCACGGCTTTCATCAGCAGTGAATTTCTCCTGAAGTGGCGTCTATAGCATTTCTCTCCCAAGCAGACAAAAAACCACAAAGAGCAGTGACAGTGATTATTTCTTCTGACTTACAAAATTCATCAATGATTGGGTAAAATGGCTTTAATTCTCTAATCTTTCTGGGAGTGGGGGATGCAAGGAGTCAGTTGCTGCTCCCTAAATCAGAGCTACCTAGCCTCCAGTGAAGGTCCCTGTGCCAGTGGAGGATTTGGTGTATCAGTACCCTGCTCTACCACACCCTCTCTCACCTCTTCGCCACCTAGGTTTTCCATCCCCAGAATGCCCCAACCACACACATCCTTCTTCTTATACTGCAGGATGGAAGCCACAATAGGTAGTTCAACGGTCTTCACCACATTTCTGCCCACGGCGAGCCCCGCTCCACAGGGAGAATGTTCCACTCCTCATCTCAGCTGCCTGAGGCCATTTTGTACCTCATAAAGAGAACCTCACCCACCGTCACTACTGTCACAAGTGCTGACAGTACGTCAATATGGAAACCCTGGAGTAGTGACAATTGGTCTGAAGTCCTGCTACACTGGAAAGATGATAGTTAAAAGGCTATTGTAACTGAGAAACTTTCAAAATACATAGGGTTAGAGCCTCAGCTGGTGTAAGTCAGAGTTGGTGTAAATCAGAGTCCTATTAACTTACACCGGCTGTTGATCTGGCCCATATTGTTTTATACAAATCCCACTGATATGACTTTTACTTTTGGTTCATACCCAAAGTTAGGTTCTCAAGAATATATTTAGGTGTCTAGATAAATAATAGCCTATTTTCAAAAATCTGGAAATTAAAAGACCTTGTCTTGGAAGTTCAATTACTTCATCAGAACCATCATTGGCTATAAATTAAAGTTTGCGTAGAGTGCCTTTTTGGTAGGTCCGTGGGCTCCCCCGGCAGGGAAACTAGTGCTGTCTCACTGAATATTTTAGAGGAGGCAGGCCTTCTGCTGACACGTGTTGTATTGTGTTCTGCTGCATGAGGGCCATCTGCACAGTTGTATGCAGCATGCAGGTGAGGGCAGGTCATTAGTGAGCAGGGCTGATGAATGCCATGTGATGAAGCTCCTCTGTATATTCATGGGGGTGAAGCTGTTCTAGGGATGCACACAGCTACCAACAACCTTGGTGAGGGGGCAGGAGGAAGATGATGTTTCCCCTTTCTCCTACCATTCTTCTCAGCCCAGTCACTTGAAGACAGAAGAGGATTTGGCTCAAATCCCAAATTTACCTCCCAGAATAAAATCTAACCTATATTAATCTGGTGTAATTCAAATTTTATTTTGTCTTGAAAATTTAAAGACGCTATCAAAACAAGTCATCTAACTGGAAAAGACCAGCATCTCCAAATGGCAGGTTTACTGTTATTCAGCAGCTTTCCCCCCCACATGTACACAAAAATAAGGTTTATCCTCTCTTGATTTCCATTAGCTTCATCAAGGTAACTCCAGCCTTTTACTATCTATGAGAGATAAATAACAGACTCCTTACAACTGGAAAAAGGGAAATTGGACTCCACAGGAGTAAGCAAGTGACACTAGGAAGATAATAATCCTGAAAAAAATAGAATCTCAAATTATATTAAGTGTTAAACAATAGAACTATATGTATCTAATGTTACTACCAGTTGACATTGAAGGTCACATTCAAAACAAATGAATGCAAAATAACTTGGTAAAAAGCACATATGGTATGAAATTTTTATAGTTAAGAAAGTAAGAGTGCATCAAGAAACAGTGAATAGCCAAAAGTGGTGTAAATTTAGGCTCTGGTTGGGCATCCTGAAAAATAAAGTCAATGGGGCTCCCTATGGGCAGCTGAATCTGCCCACTCTGCTCACATTACAGGATTAGGACCTTAATGTTCACATAACATATTCAAACTTTCCATCTTGCCTTCATTAGAAACTAAAGTCTACCTCCCATCAGTAACAGCCTGAAAAGGGCACAACTAATTTCCACTAATACTAGTGGAATTTTAGACACACACAAATTTTCCCAGTGCATCACCAATCAAACAAATTCCAAGATGGACATTTTTGTGAAATCGTTTTAGTTATTTCAGCTCCAACTGAAAATAAATAGTAATAGTCCTTCACTCCCAGGTTATGTTCATCCTGTAAAGCATCCTGTAAACCACTTGGGCTGTGGTCCAAGTGTTGTTTATGTACTGTTTCTAGAGTAATAGACATACATCCTATTTGTATAAATTAGCCATTTTATTATCCAATTTATTCATCGATTGAAGGCAATGGAAATTATTCGTATCCTGTGGTAGAATAATCTGGCTTCACAGTTCACACAGGTGAACAAAACCTTGTGGTATGTATGCTATAGATATGTTCATGTAATTGTGCAGATATAAGCAGTGATCTGATAGTCTGAAGAAGCTTATAACCACAGAAGTGATATTCAAAACACAAAAAGCAGTTTGACACTGAATTCCTATTGAAAATTAATGTGAGCTGGACACCTAACTATTTGTGCTTTGGAAAATCTCCCCTATGTAACTGTCTCCTGAAACAGGATAGCTGTTTACTGAGTGCCCCTCATAGGCAGAAGCTGCTTTGCAGGAAGACAGCTTCTGTTTACCCATCTTCAGGGCCCCTTAAGAGCTACCTACAGGCTTAGCTGACTGCTTTAGTAGCACAAAACTCTTTTCTGTGCTACCACCACCCATGCATGGGGCCAGTTTAATAATAAAAGTAGTTCTTAACTGTCCATCACCAAACAGCCTGATGCCTTCTCTCACAGCTGAAGCTCTTCTTCTATTCCAGTATGTTTTCATCGCCCATCCTGCCAGCCTTCCCTAACTGACACTTAGCCTTCTCCCACTGGCACCGGCCTCTAGACCCCCAAACTTCATCCAGGTTTTTCCACATTAGCTTCCTGCTCCCTTGGTTTCAGGGTCCTCCCTGCAGGAGACCTTCACACCATCTGTACTCTCCCTTCTCTTCATTACAGTCTCCTGCTGCTCTTTATAGGCCAGTCATTCTACTCTCTCCCGTGTATGGCTCATTCCATAATTAGGGTTGGCTGTCCCCAGCCCTCCAATTCTTATGTGACAAGCCACCCTTTTATATCTACCAACTAACACACATTGGGACTGTACAGTCAATTAGATCATTACTCTGCCACTTGACACAGTTCAGAGATACATTTATAGAAACTGTACCCACCACTGATAAGGAGGCATATTTGTGTTAGTGTGGGGGGTATGCTGGCACGGCTATGACAGTAACACAAAGGATGCTGGCTGAGCTGCAGCTATCCTTTGTTTAAACCACATACTAGTTGTTGCTAGCTAGCGGCAAGCACATGGGGATTTCCTATCCCAAGAGCATCCATGAAGCTGTAAGCTGAAGATCTAAAGGACTCTGTGCTGTGGACATGGGTTAGTTAATTTAAGTGAACAGCTGACTGCATGTCCCATTACAAGTAAGAACACTTTTCTGAGTGATCCCGGTACTATATGTTAATACTTATATGGGATATAAGGATTTGTGGCTAAGATAATATAAAATATGAATGCAGCTAATATTTGTATTTGCTCAAGTAACCCCTGCATTAAAAAAAAAGTTTTTGCTCTTTTTTTGTCTATTTTAATGAATTAGCAAATGCCATCATCTGCACAGAGCAAAACTGCTGTGTTGGCATGGCATTAACAGCCGCCTAGTAGAAGCCAGAATGTTTTCAAATGCTGCTGCTGTGCTCTACGGTTCAATAGAAATTCAAGGAACAGTAAACAAAACTCTCATCCATAGATGCACAGATAGAATAGGCAAGCGACAGACAAAGTCTTCTTACAGACACTTTGCCAGCATAATTACTGAAGGTCAAACCACTGGTAGCCTAAACTGTCAATTATTCAACTACAATATCTCATGGATAATTAGTTGGTTTATATTTTTTGTCAAGGTAAATGTCAAAAATCATTGAATGGTAGTACAATTGCACATACTTATCCCATAGCCATTGTCTTTTTAAGAGCCTGATTCAAAGCCCAGTGAAGTCAGTGACTCCCATTAGCTTCAACGGGCTTTGCATCAGAAGCTAAATTGTATAATTTAGTTCATCCACTGGCCATTTGGGCTTTGCATTTGTTGTTTGGAAGAAGTTCACATTTTAGCAGACACCTCATTGATGCCCCCACCCTTTGTGTGATTTGCTTACAATATTTACACACTACCCACATGCATTGTATCAGTCACTTACATGGGTTATCCATCCCAGGCTAAAAATCAACTCTTGGCTTCTCCACACTGACTGCCCGTTAAAAAAAACTTTTCAATCTTTTCAATGTACTACTTGCATGCTTAAAGATACACATATGCTGGACCAACCCTTGGACCACCAGCTCTTTTCATACAGGTGACCAAATAACTCCCCTGTTTTGTGAATGATGCCTAAATCATCATCTGGAATTTATTCCTCAGTAAATGCATGAGAGACATTAAAAAAACTAGTGTCTCAGATGTTTTTTAAAAAACTCAAACAACCCTCTTTTTTGGAGAGAGATGAAAACCTCCCTCACCTTTCATAGAAAGAGGGAATTTTTCAGTGGTTTCTCTTTCAGAGTTTTTGGCAATCCAGATACATTCAGACATGTCTGCATTGATGACCTGAACCAGTTTATTCTTCAGAAGCTAATGCAAACACTAGCAAAGAAAGGAGGATTGGTACTTGCCATCTAGCAGATGTCTGAAAAATGAGGCATGCAGTAGCACAATGTAGATCCTCAAGCCAATTCCAGCCGTCCCCTGACGATCTAGCAGCAGACAACATATGATATAGTACAGAAGTTTTCATATGTCAGTGAGTCTGATAGATACTTATTTTTAATGACAGCTGCTGGATTGGTTGAGTTAGATTCATAGCTGATGAAAAGCAACATAGCTCCAAGTCTGTCCTATTATGTTTTCAAACATAATTTTTGTTTACTTGCATTTTTAATGCTAG
Source organism: Mesoclemmys tuberculata (assembly GCA_007922155.1). NCBI lineage: Eukaryota > Metazoa > Chordata > Testudines > Chelidae > Mesoclemmys > Mesoclemmys tuberculata. The sequence goes on along the minus strand of ML675617.1, from coordinate 2,669,256 downwards.
TGTTGCTTCATCAATTCCTTTAAGAAGAAACAATTTGCAAAGGAGCTGATAATTTTTTTGGTAATATATATTCATCAAAATTGCAATACATTAAAAATCCATTACACATTTCTCAGAGTATACATTTTTAACATTTTGGCTCTAATGTACAGTAGGGAAAGTTATTTAAATGGTTTGAAGAGGCTCCCATCACCAGCTAATGACATTTACAAAGTTTCTGAATTACATAAAACAGAAAATGGGGTGAGGGAATTATGATTACAAGTGATCATGAGAAAGAATTTGTGATAAATAATCAGTAATATCAGAAGTGCAGTGGCATCACAAGTTTGATAGTAGTTGGGACACTTCTTTCTTTTCCCCAGTTATTATATACTGTAACCTGCTGTAATATCTGGTTTCTCAGGATACCAATTATTTCTCATTACCTTTAAGTTTAACCCATAAATCTCAGACTCTATTCTTCAAGTTCTCCACACCTGGACAACTAGCCATAGAGGGCTTGAGGGCTTGCACAAATGGACCTCTGAGACCCAAACTTGCAAATATATGCTGACTGGCCTACTGCTCGCTGCTGTGACTAGCCCCATTGACTTCACTGAAAACTAAAATAATGAAACAACACTACAATCAGAATTGTTTTGAAACAGCGTATGGGATAAGCTCGCTTTCCTTTCCTTGTAGTAACTGATCCAGGATTCTGTTTTATTTCACCTGAGTTTTCAAAACCTTTTACTCTACCCATGGATGCATCAGATATCCATTTTGGAGCCACACTGTCTCAAGAAGTAGGGGCAGAGGAGCATCCTGGCCTATATCTTAGTAGGAAGCTGTTTATCTGAGAAGACACCTCTTTGGTGCTAGAGGAGATGGCTTAAGTGGTAAATGGACTGTGGGGTCAGCCATTCCAGCTAATGACAGATCCTGCACCCATATGATGAATACAATCCATGAAGGACAACCACCCCCGAGACATGCGGTGGTATTTGTCCCTGCAACCATACTGCTTTGAATTTCTGCACTGATCTGATAAAGATCATAACAACGCACACTTCTTTTCTCGAGACAGTGGCGGAGGGCAGGAAGACAGTGCTATCAACACAAGTAGACCTGGCAACTCTGAAACTGAGGGGAGAGGATGTGTGATGGGGTCTACCGGCCCAACACTGAACCAGGATGAAGAGTGAGTACATCAGTATTGGCTGGGGGAGAGGGACTCCTCAACAGGTGCAAGGCATGTTCCTAGTGGAGGAACAGTTTAAAAGGACACTGGTAAGTGAGGGGCAGGTGGCGGCAATGGAAACAACCACCAATGAGAGAGCTGCATGTGGCACCAGGAAGCAAGGTTGATGCTAAGAGCTGTGTCAGGAGTAGTAACAGCTTTGTGAATGCTACTTTAGCGGCAGGGACTTGGATTTGGAAGACATACACTTCTTTGGAGTTGAAAACCCTAAGAGATTGACTGACTGAACAGGACACAAAGGGACTGAGAAGAGTCTGCTAAGACAGCAACTAAGCCCCAACCGGAGGAGAGCCAGACTAGAAGGAAGTGACCCAGAGGAAAAAATAATTTAGAGTAGCTAAATAACTGGACTGGTCACTTTGGCAAACCCCTAGAGCACTGGGTCAGGTGCGTGGGCCCAGGTCCCACTATTTTGCCCCCCATTCCTTTACAGTAACCGAACTCTGGGGGAGCAACTGGAGCACGAGGGGATGATGAGGCTACGGTTGGTGCCCCCTCTGGGATGACTAGAATAGACAAGCAGAAATCCTAAGGCCATCAGCTAATCACTAAGCCAGCTGGTCATCAGATCTTCTTGCTACAAACATGAATGGCTCATAGAAGGAATTAATATTATTTTTCTAAATTGTTTCTCAGTTTGCACATGGCCCTTGATCAATAGAAATCCAATAAAAATGACTGATGAATGTTGGTGAGCTGTGAAGCGAAAATAACATCACATGATTAATGTGTGAACCACAGTTCCAGATTCTAACTACCTCTAGTTCCATGGAACATGGAAATGTTGCATTCACTCACTGGCTGACTTGCTAGGATGTCTTTTTAAATATTAGATAGCTCTTTAAATACGAGTCCTGTAAAAATGAATGCTCCTGCAGAGGATGCACAGGGGTCACTGACCTATTCCAGCTCATTTTCTGTTTCCTCCAACCCCAGTTAGTTTACTGTCAAGTGAGAATTCTCTCCTCATTTAAATTCGTTCTTAAAACGTATTTCTTCTGTAATGTCCACAATGTCAGTCAATTATAATATACTATCTTACCCCAATCCAACAAAGTCTCATGCACATGCTTAACTTTACACTTTAATAGGCCCACTGGCTTCAATATGACTTCTCACAATGAGCAAAGAGGGACTGCTCACAGTATTTAAAATTAAACACATGACTAAATCTTTGCAAAAGTAGGACCTTGGGTTCTTTGGTTTTTTAAATGGGGAGAAGGAAGCTTTTCAGAACAAAGAGGTGTATGCATGTGAAGATAGTAATTGTATTGTTATAACTCTAATCTTTAATCACCCAATTTCCTCTATTTTTCAGAAACTCTTTGGGTCAGGGACTGTCTTCTTGGGTATATCTAAAGGAGGATACAAGGTATGGGGGTAAAAATGGATAGACAGAACCCATTCTATTCTAACAGATTTTAGGTGGTAGGGGTGGAGGTGGATTGAAGCTTTATATTTTAGCCTAGACATATCCCTTATATCCTCTGAAGTGTCTCTCACACTTTTGGGCATACTAATACTATCAGGCTTAATTTGAGGGTTAGGTTCACCCCATGTAAACTGAAATTATTTAAATGTAAAAGCATACATTCGAGATGCAATTATTTCTCAAGACAAGCAGGTGTGTTATCTATGTGGTTGGTTTTCTGTTTGTAAATGAAAAGCAGAAATCATCATGGTTAATCTTGGTAATTATTGTAATTGAACTAATAATTACTGTGGCAGGGATACAATAGTTACTGCTAGCCTACGCAATTTGAGGCTAGCTTATCAATACCGGAGTCTTAATACATGGATTAATACCAGACAATATACCAAGAAGGAAATCTAAGAAGTCTTCCTGCTTCAGTTTAGCAGACATTTGCCAAAAATGATCAAGATAAGTTGTTTTTTCAAGCAAGTTAAAAGCATGTCACAGGAATGCACAAATGCAGATATTTGGATCAGCAAACAAATTATAATGAAGTGACAAATAATCAGAATCCTATTTAGAGGAAAGAGAATGTTGCCTTGGTGATCAAAAGATTTTCTAGCATAACGAAGATACATTGCCAAGAGAGAAAGAGCTAATTCCCACCCTCTTGTTTCTGAAACCAGGGTATCTGTCAATGGCTATTAAGGCTTTGCTATGTTCATATCAGCAAGAAAAGCCTGCTTCTCCTTTAGAACCTCATCCAAAGCCCACTGAAATCAATGGATAGATGCTCACTGACATCAATGGTTTTTGACTCACAGTCCCATATGCAGATGCTGTGTTTTACAGTACTGCACCTAGCACAATGAGGTCCCGATCCTGACTGGGGCCTTTGGGTACTACTACAGTACAAACAACACAACAGTGAGAGAACATCCAAGATATTACCGTTCTATTGAATAGGAAGAAATTTCAGCACTCTTTTCTAGCTTTCCTTCATGACTGAGCATCGAAGGATGTAAAACAAAAACCACTTTCCCATTGCTTGTTAATATGAGCAAATCATCACCTATTTTAGAACTCGCTCTCTATCCATAGTCTACAAAAGGTTTAGTGATATGTGCCTGCAGATACTTTCCTGTTACTAGATGATTATTAATTAACTTCTTTTATACAGTTGTATTGACATTTACTTCTTAAATTGTTCATTTTCTTCCTTTTCCAGTTGCAGGATTACACACTTCTTTACGTTCTTGTCTGTCCTTTCACAACAGTGTTCATTTTTTAATATTTTATGTATGAGAATTATCTTCCTACCACGTTCCAGTTAAGCCTGAAGTATTATGAGCCCATTTTCTCTGCATGGCACATATTATTTTGACCATTCTTATTTCCCTTGTGAAATCTTCCATTTCACATAGGCATTAGATAACCTGCAATTCTGAGTTCCCCGTCTCATCTTTTAGTGCTTGTGATCTTTAAATTTGATCTAGTATTTGAATGCTTACAGTGGAAATACACTATTTTATCTTAGCAGCCTAATTCTATACCCATTTAAGACTTCCACTGATTTCATGGGCACAGAACTATGCTCCAAAATGTCTAGGGCCCATCACCTTCGTATCCATGAGTGAAATTCACCCCCTTCTAAGTTTTGGAAATGGAACCTTAGTTTTAGAGTTAGGCACCTAAGTCCCCTTCTGAATCTAGCCCAAAAAGTCAATGTTCCATTTTGACAGGTCATTTTTTTTCCTTTTTGCACCAACGAAAACAACCAACATCAACATGAATTCACTAAATGCTTTGTTGACTCAAATCTGATTTTTTTTGGCTTAATTAATGTGTACACACACACACACACGCACGCACACACACACACACACACACACACACAGAGGCTGAAGAATTTCACTCAGCTCTATGTATAAATTGCATCCTAAGTGCTCAAGCAAATGATCTCTCTTGGGAGACTTATTTTTAATAACTGGGTTAGTTCTCAAAGATATGAGAGCTATCATAACATTGAGCTAGGTTTCATTTTAATAGATTACTACATGATTTAGTTATAGTTGGTTTTGATTAAGGCTGAAAGTCTGTCACAGAGGTCACGGAAGTCACGGATTTGGTGACATTCTGTGACCTCCATGACTTCTGCAGCTACAGGGGCCAGTGCGGCTGACCTCAGGGCCACCCAAACAGCTGGCCTCACAGCCAACCGCACCGGCCCTGTGATCAGCCAGGGGCAGCCTCAGGGGCAACCCTGGAAGTCATTGTAGAGTGATCCCTGAAGGGCTTGGAGCAGCAGGCAGCCAGGGGCAGTGAGCCCATGCCACCGGAGCAGAGGCCAGCTGTCAGCCCTTGGGGCTCCCCAGAACACTGCACCTCTGGGAGCAGCTAATATTTAGTCAGGGGTATCTATAGTAAAAGTCATGGACAGGTCATGGGATGTGAATGTTTGTTTATTGCCCGTGGCCTGTCCATGACTTTTATTAAAAATACCCATGACTAAACCTTTTCCTTAGTCTTAATCTATCCAAATGACCTCATCTAATGATAATTTAGCATCTAAATGATAAAAATAAAATATTTTCTGTAAGTCTGGGTTAGCGAACACATGTATTTTTGGTGGATCAGTTGATTCCTTTGATAAACTAGTGGCTGGAGCCTATAGCTATGCAAAGTAGTGGGCAGTTTGAACTGGATTCCAAGTGCTAGGAAGATGCCGTTTGTTTACAAGCAATGAGTTAAATTTACCTTGGTGGCAGAAACAGTACTGAGGGGGATAGGAAGTGGGTTGTGATGGTACAAAATAGTCTGCAAAGGCCAATGTAACTCAGAATTGGGACACAGTGGCCAAACATTGGGTACAGCCAGGGAATCTGGAAAGGCTGCTGATGCTACAAATCCCTACAACTGGTCCTGCCAGAAGAGCAGTGACAGGAACTCAAGCTGACATTCCTTGAAAAACTCAAGAGAACAGAAGTTACAAAATAAACATTTCCCTGCAAAACGGTTACCCTTGCCCCCACGTCTGAAAGCAGAAGAGGTTTGCTTGGCACTGCAGGGCGTATCTTGAAACAAATTCAAACCCCAAATGTCCTGGCTTTTTGACCAACGCCACCCCTGCAAGCAAAATGGCTTTCTACAGTCTTAGTCCAATCTTAAAAGGATAAAGCAGTTATATACTCAGTAATTGCTTTACCCCCTGATGAGCAGCTATGGTAAAGTGTAAATTAACATATTTCTTACATATCAAAAGCCCCTTTAACAAATGCAGCACAGCCTCATTAAACACACAGTGCACTTCCCCACTCTTGCTTAAACGAAACTATAAGCAATTTTCCTTTGTTTGTTCTTTTCCCAAGCAGAAGCAACCTCAAAGCAACAAATAGTAGAACAAAGTAATTTTGCTCGGAGCAAACATTCTGATTTTCCTCAGAAGAAACAGGCTTAGAACCCCAAATTTCAAATCTAACAAGACAAAGTTTGAGTTAAAGCAAGTCCAGACACCTAAGTATGGAGAAAAACTCTTCTGTCTTCAATCAAAAATGAAAAATAAGCTTAACTTCTACACAATTTTAACCTTGCATTATAATGTAGTTCACACACTTGTTATAGCTCTCGAACTACTTCATCTCTCAATTTCCCAGCCACAGCCAGTACACCGTTCCCCAATTAGGATTGCATATTCAGCACCACTTCAGCAGCATAGAAATCTCAAAAAAGTGATATAATGTGAAATTTTCAAAGGCACAAAAACTAATTAGGTATCCAACGCCCAGTGCCTTTCAATGGGAGCTGAGTGCCTAAGAATTCTTTGTGCCTTTGAAAATCTCCCTTGAATATTTTTCTGTTCTATTTGTGCAGGCCCTAGCATTCAAAGATTTAAAGACAAAAGAGAGTTTCCATATCAGTGATGGATAGTACATGAAATTAAATCTAGATGTGGAAAACATTGTGTGTAAAGTTAAGTACATATGTTTTTGCAGGATTGGGGCCTCGTTGTTTAACATTAGGGGATGTATCATCTTCTGAAATAGAATATCAGGTCAAGATGATAAATTTGAACACCTTTGAACATATCTAAGTCAATGACCCATGTACAGTTCAGGAATGAATCTATTATTTCCACTCACTGCACTCAAAAATGCAAGTCTAAAAAGTTCAGTTATTCAATAATGGATTATATATTTAACTCTTTTAAGGCCACAGATTAATTTAATAGAAGAAAAACACCCTTATAACATCCTAATTTCCAATTTGGTGTGAAACTCAGTTCAAATGATATTGAACTGGTCAAATGATAAAATTAAGTGTTCCAGCCTTTTCAGAAATGTACAGCTCTGCCATTACATATTTCTATGTGGCTTTTTTAACAACGAAGAGTTTCATGGACACACAGCTTTTGTCCAGGAAAGTAGCATTCTTACAACCTTTGGCTCTTAACTGCAGGGAATTTTATTCAGAGCATGTGGGGGGTTATATGCTGTGTGATTCCATTAGCAATAACAGGACATATGAATTTTCAGCCCTGTATATCAAATTAAAAACATACACCCTACAACCTCAGTCAAATAAAAATAATAGGTCTGAACTTAATTATGCATCACTGGGAATACCAAGTAATTCCCTTATGGGTCAAGTTATTCTGAAAATCTGAAAGACAATAAAGTAAAGACTTCCACACCACCAGCTTATTTAGGATCTAAAAATGAAGCAAGAATTCTTATTAGCATATGGCTGAATGCTTTGTTGAACAAAACACAATCACAGAGTACATCATATATAATAAAACTAAGAAGGACCTGGTTCTCCAATCTGTTCACCGATTTGTGATAGAATAATTGTTTTTTTAGAATGAAATGCTAATAATTGCTCGATAGGCTTTGAATGCTACTAAAAAAGTATGCGCTAAAATAAAACCATTCATTCAATTAAATTAACCCATTAATCCAGTTGGTTAGAACAAAAGAGATATTGAATAAGTACATGAATTTGAAGTAGATTTATATCACCAAGGGATATGATCATCTGAACCCTTGTAGTCTGAGAACATAATTTAGTAAAATCTCATTCCATGGGCAGTTAGCGTAGAAAGGTAAGGGAGCGGTCATCTGAGTAAAAAATCTATAGAATCATAATTTCAGTGGTGTTACCCTTTGTGGTGTGGCAAGAGGGCAGGGGGCAGGTTCACTGCCTCCAACCACTGGGTCTCAACTGCAAGTCCTGTGATTGCTGGAAATGTTGATGATACAATATTGTCGGAAAGGGGTCGAGCTGGGAATCATTTGAAAGCTCTTTCTCCCACAACACATGGTACAAACCTAGAACAATATGTAGATATATATTCAAGACAATGTTTTAAAAAATGAAAATAGTTTAAGTAATACTTTAACACAGGGAGGCATTGCATAAATAAAAAGACGACCTTGATCTTTGGTAATCCTAGAGACATGCAGGACAAAGCATTTACTCATCAAAATCATCATAATCAGTGTCATTTCCACCTAGAGCACCACTTCTAAGCCACGTTGTCATACTGATCCTCATCTGCACTACACTCGCACATCTGTGTACAAAGCAGGTTACTGGCCAAACATTTGCAAGGTGGTGAGCATCTGGTCTTTACACACATTTGATTAGCCGAAGGATTGATTCAGGAGCACATCAGTTATCTTCCAAGATCCATCCCTGCCTAGTAGTCGCACATCCTGAGAGGGCATGGAAACCTGGCAGTGTGAAAGCATTAATGGTCTGAGTGATAGGAAAACACCTCTGAGGGATATGCATCTCAGAGAGAGTCCTAGAACATGTGTGTTGTGCAAATATCCAAAGTTTAGTACCATTTCCCTCTGTGGCACTGATGACATGCAAGATAATACGTGTCAGCCTCCTCATGGGAACTATGAAGAAACTCGGCTAAGCAGTGCAAGGCAGTAGTAGTGCCATGTAATGATGAAATTATCTGAGCCATTCTTTGCATGTTGGAGCATTTTTCCCGCAAGGTATGGGTTAGCTCCTCCTTTGTGCGAATATGAAACAGGAGCTTCTTCATTGTAATATTGGAGATGTCTCTGGTGTCAGTGATTTTGTACTGGGCAGGTGCAATAACATGGAGTCTCTTCTTTCTGGTAATATTTTTAATGGATTCCTCAGCATACATGTCAAACACGAAGTGGACTTTGTCGCATGTCCAGTATTTTCTCTGTAGTGGAGTGTTCAGGCAAATCTCAACAGGTATTAATAGTTTCTTGTTTGTTGAGAGCTTGCTCCTCAGTCATTTTTTTTTGTGATTGCTACACTGAAAGGCCTCTGCGGACATAAAGTACCAGTCATGTTGTCAGTAGGTGCTGACTTCAGAGTACCTTCCAATGTATGCATTAGTTTGCTTTTCACTTGGCACATATCCTGTGTGCCGTTGCATTTGAACATCAATCATGGTACGATGGAGAACTTTAATTTTCTGAAATTTCATGTTGATCAACATCACACTGAGATGTGGAAAAAAGAAGGAGATGAGCAAACAATGGCCTGTCTGTGGTTAGCTCTTGCAATAGTCCCTCTGACTTTCTTCTTTGTATTTGAGCACAGCTTTAGTCTGTTCTTCTTGACTGGAGCCCATAGACTGATGGAGCTTGGGACAATTCTTTGGGTTTTGAAGGCATCATACAAGTTATGACCTAAATTAACCATTTGACTGGCATCTCATCACTGAAGACTGCTTTCTTTATGTTATTTATAAACTCCTGTCTGTCATACAACAATGTGTTGCCAGAGCAAATAAGCTCATCCTATTGTAGCTTTAAAATTGCCCCTTCTTGGCATTTAACAGCACCTAAAAAAGAATAATGTAAAAAGTGCTTTGTTACTTCTGGGGAAGTCATCCCAGCCATCCTTAATGATTTGTTTGATATTTGATGAAGTCCTGGAGTTTTCAAGAAAAAACTGGGAAAGAGCATTCGGATGCTATGTTATGCCTCCCAACAACTTTTATTGCTGTAACATTAAAAAAAAAACTAATCAGTTATCTGGTATCATGTGATGAGAATGAACTGATAACATAATAATGTCAGTTGAGGGACACAATTTAACTTTGTGAGAGCTGCATGTTTGGCATGACTGTGCAAAAGTATAATTTAAAAAGTACTGATTTCTTTTTAGATGCTCTCTTGAATACATAGCTACCTAATTGTTCTAGATTTGCTATGTTTGGTACCAAACAGTTTGTGGGAGAAAGGGCTGTCGAATGATACCCAACTTGACGCATTTTGAATGGCACCATATTATCAAAATTTCCACCAATTAGGGCACCTGGTACTGGGGCCACAGGTACTGGGGGCAGCAAGTCCCTCTATCATGCTGCAAAGGATAACTGATAGCCAGCTGGCCTAGTGCTCAGGCAGTGGCTCCAGCATTCTTTCCGGCCTGATCATTCTAGAGAGGGCCCCGGCTGAAACACATGCAGTGGGACAAAATCCCTCCAAAAGGTCTCTTCTACTCCCTTTAGGATGCTGTCATGGCAGAGGCACAGAGGAGCAAGGTAGGGGGACCTGGGAAAAAGGTGTTACAATATCTGGGCTGCTTGCTGGTCCACCCCAAGTTATATTCCCTTGGGGTTGCTTCCTACCTGCTCCTCTATTTTGGGGGTGGGAACCAGCTCAGGAGTATCTGTTTAATCAGTGGGACAGTGTTGCCTTCTTCAAAGTATCTTGAACTGCCCTGGTTTCTTCAAAGTATCTTGAACTGCCCCAAAGCCCTGACTACCAACCATTTTCAGGCCCACACAAAGAAGGGCACATGCCCATGCACTCTTCCCCCAGCTGATCTGCCTGGCAACTGCCTCCCACGCATGCATCCCCAAAATGATGCCCAGCAGCATGGAGCAACCACAGCCTGTATGCTACTTCCCTGACCAATTCAAATAATGACAACATTCTTTTGTGCAAACTAAAAAAGGTTATTGAGACAGTGGATACAGGAAAAGATGGATGGTTAACGTTCTCACTTTACACAAAGTACTCATCGACACTGCGTGCCCACAAAGCTACAGAGACTACTGTCACACCCATTCAGATAGTAAAAAAGGACTTGTTCTAAACAGCTTATTACAGACTTGAAAGAGTGGTTCAAGAATCATTGCAGAACCCTATTTATTTCTCTCTGCACTTTCACCCTCTCCACAGAGGACAGAAAGCAAAATTTAAGACTGAGAAATTGCCCAATTTTTGTCTGGATGTTATGAGGAATAGCAACATAGCCATCACACAGCCTGCAACTCCACTTTACTCCTGCAACACTGCTGAAAGGGGGGATATCTTGATATTGATAAATAACTTCACAGTGTATCTCGCTGATCTGTCCTTTGCCTTTTTGAATGAGGCCATTCTCCACCTCCTAATCACCCACCTCACTGTAGCATTAGCAACAGTCAGGACAGCCTACAGGAGATGTGCAGGGGATTAGTATCTAGTTCATCCCCAGATGCACCCACTAACTGCTCCAACACCATATAAGTACCTCAGATGGACAGCAAAACTGCAAAGCCAGATCAAGAACATAATTCCCGTCCCCTCCCCCCAACCCTGACCCCCAGCCTCCAAGTCACAACAGCAAAGACAAACAGCATACACTGCACAGGTGAAAATCCCAATGCAGGCACCACTTACCTCTAAGGTTCCCCCAAGACTAGGAAGAATATCAGGGAGGTGTTATCACAGCTTCTATAGAATAGGAACAATATTCACTTGCGATTTTTTTTTTAAACTGCTCCACAGCCCTGGCACCTATCCTGGCCAGACCCTCGAGGACGGGGTCTTTATGAAGCAGCTGACGTGCTGGCTAACCTGAGGTGGAAACGTGATTTTGTGATGAAAAAACTTGTGGCGAAATGTTTGCAGACATCATTGTGAAGCCCTCCTTTCCCCTCCAAAAAAAGACAGCGGAGAGGTGGAAGCAGTATCTGAGGACCGAGAGGGAAGCAGACAAGAAGCCCTCCAGAGAGATCACTTCAGTTGCCAAGGACAGCTTTGCCATGGCCAAAGACTGTAACAAAAAAGACAGGGAGATACAGAGGCAACACAAAGCCAAAAGCTGCAGTCCATGCTACTATTAGGGCAGAAGACAATGCAGTATTGGAAACCAATACCCAGCCATGTTAGGCAGCCAATGGACAGTACAGACTATTGGGAACAATTCCTCCCCTGCCACAGTGATCCCAGAGGTCATTCCACTGTTTGCCCCCAGCTCTTAAGAGTCCTCTATTGACCTAGGTAACTTTGACCCTCGCCACTCCACACCAGATGGCCCATGAACAAGAAGGAGCAGAGCTAAGATATATACTTGCCTGTGTCTTTAAGACTCCGTTGCCCTGATGTCATAAGGCAACAGTTTATTTTACTAAAAAAATAATTAGGTTTGCACTAATCATATGGTTTCCCAAAAATATATAGGCAGAGACACAAGGTAAAATAGGGATTGCTACAATGTTGAACTTCCACTGCCTATAAACAACACTGAACTGCTCAAAAAACTTCCAACCCCTGCTCCCTCTCCATGGGTTAACAGCTGTGCAATTCCAGGTATGAGATTCCAAATAAGAGCAATAGGCATGCCTGACAATATTGCTCTGGCTGTTTGCATTTTGTAGTGGATGCCTTGCTGGTTGCTCAAACCACTGAGCAAGTCTCTACACTGTAGTCTCACATCTATCACTAATGTTTTCTCCCTTACTCTCAAGTGTTTTGCAAAATACTACATGCTGCCATAATTTTTGGAATTATTTTTTCTGCTGCTTCCAACCTACTCTATAAAGAGCACCATCTCCCTATCAAATGCTCAAATGCATCCTTCACTACCATTCTGCACCTACTTGGGCAGTAGTTAAGCAGATACTTCTTTCTGTCCAAGTGGCCTATGAATAGTTTAATTAATCAGGAAAACAGATGATAAGCCTGGTCTCCAAGGCTAATGGGAGCATTCTCCATGCACCATTAATATCTATGGTGTTCCTGGGGGAAAAACAGTCCTTTTGCCCTTAAGGTAAACAGATCTGAGTTCCCAAAGATCCTTGTATTGTAGACCCTTCCAGACCACCCTACATGTATATCTGTAAACCTGCCAGTGTCCAACTAGCCCTTGAAGCTCCATGGAGAAATATCCCTTTGTTTATAAATTCTGAGCCACGATGGGTGAGGGTGGCAAATAATAGGTACATGGGTCCTGTCAATTGAACCAGTTCAGTTTAGGAATCCTATGCATTAAAATCATCAATAACCTCCTGAGCAATATTGAGCTTTAGAACCTTGTGGGACCATACCTTTTCCATGGCACCACACACCTGCAAGACAATGGTCAATCTCCACAAGCTACATTCGTTTGCTATAGACTGATATCATTTGAGGATGGCCAGCTTCCAGATGGCAATGGCAACCTGCTCATCCACAGGTACAGGACAACATGATGGCATGCTGCAGCTGTGGCTCTGAGGTTAGTTCAGCACATATCCCCCATCCTGAAATTCTCCCACCACTGCTGGTCACCCCAGGTCTGCAGAATGATCCTTTCCCACCATCCTTGGTGTTTTCCCAAGCCCAGAAACAGCATGGCATGCTATGAAGCTGCTCCTGGAACCAGCTTTGTACTGTCACTTGCTCTGTGTCTTCCTCTTCTTCTTCATCTTTGTCTGGTTCCATCGCTACTGAAGACCCTCCTGCAGCTGGAGGAGCTGAAGAAGATACCGTTGCTGCCATAGCATCTTCTTGATAGGTGTCGGATGAAGTCCAAAGCCAAACTCTTCTGGCTTTTAGTGCTAAAATACAGGCCAATCAGCTTCTGTATTAGAGGTTGCCAACACAGCAGCATGGAGCATTGTTGGGTCCATGCTGGCCAACAGCAATTTGAAAAGTGTCATAGTGTGCCCAGAAAGGAGGAATGAGGTGAAGAAACACAAATCATATAATTTTTTTTAAAAAATTGAACTCACCTGGCTTTCCCAAGGAATCCCACTGTACACAGCAAGAAAAAAAAACAGAATTCAGGCTGCTCCACAGTGAAGCAGAGAACCATGGGATATTCTCCATGAATGCCATGCCCTCAGTTTGCGGCAAATCCCCACTATGTATACACAATGATGCACACTGACAGAGAGCACACTGTCCCATGTGCACGCTATTCACGTGTACTGCACATTACATGGTGTACATCAAAAAAGATGCAGATTAACCCCTCCCCCCAAAATCTAGACAATCCCACGGAGTTTTCCTCTTTCAAATTATATAGAAAACTGAGGTCCTGACCACTTTTGAGCATTATAGATCCCTTTTCAAAAGAATAAGAATGTTATTGCCATACTGATAACTCAAGTGCAGGTAATTATATCCTAACTGCCCAGAGCAAAGTTAAGTGCATGCCTAAATCTTGGCAAGCGTTGGGGCCTATATTTTTACATTGGATTTTGCAGTTACCTGAGAATCTCTTGAATGCTATTTTTTTCCCCCAATAGTCATATGCAAATGGATTCTTTACTAAATTCCTTGACATTTGCAGAATTTTTGGATAATAAGAATACAGGCAATAGTAACTGCAAGGGACTCACTGAAAACTTCATTTAAATATTCACTGTCAGTTAAGGGATCCTGATTTATTAAAAGTACAGTTTAAAAAAAAACCCATTGTAGTTCCTCCACATGGTTTCCCATGATCAGAGCACAGAAATGTGAATGCTTCAGATAGGTCGGGGTGTGTGTACTACACCACATGGAGCCACATGAGCATCATCTACAATATATGGAAAATGCAATAAATAGAAATAACAAACCCAAAAAAATCCATACTTGTCACATTCCTAAATGGCTATGATCCCTGGATTAAGATTTAAAAAAAAATCAGACTTAATCAAAACAAAAAGTCAATTTATTTATAGACTACAGAAGATCTCTAAAAGCTGTGATGCTATAGAAAATCTGATCTCTGACAAGCTTGAGTATGCAACTTCTTTAAAGACATGTTCTTTAAATATGAGTATGTTCTTTAAAGACAACCAGATTACAGGTGGTCAATGATGCTATACAGCCCTATGAAAAAAAATTATATTAACATCTACTGCAGTAATGGAAAGACTCCCTTGTCTTCAGCTGGGGTCAGATCAGCCCAGAATGCACCATTGTTAATTTACTGAAGCAAAATGCATCAGGTAGAATAATTACCCTGACAATCATCTAGTAAAATGGTAATATTGTTATTGTAACAACATACATGTCCTTTCCTTTGTTAAAAAATATTTCAGCTTCACCTCAACATTTATAAATTGTAGCAGCACTATCCTAGAAAGCTGTTCTCTTGTAATGTGGCATTATGTATTAAATATGTACGGCATTATGTATTAAATATGGTTCCAAATCCTCTATATTTTTTGTTTGTTAGTTGATATCATTATTCCAGTGCACAATCATTCTCAAATAGCTTCTCAATTATGTACCATTGCAGGGTACTTTCAGAAATTTCAGGGCACTCTCTTCTCCCATCTCATTACTACCTAGGCAGTTAGGCCTTTCATCATCTTCTATATTCACAATACTATAGTTATTGCCCAGAATGTGTCAATTAAAGGCATAGCTGCAGCTCCTTTAAAGGTGCTGTCTTAATTTCTGAGTATCAAGGAGTAAAACAGTTTATACATGAGCATCAGACATAGGGATCACCTGTTGTGACTCGGGAGCCTGAAAGGCCTGGGAGCCTTGGCTTTCACTGAGGCTCACTGCCTGGCTCCGCAGCAGGCAATTCAGTGACTTGAAAACAAATTTTGGGGGGGGGATTTCTGGTCTGTGGGAAACTTTGAAAAAACATTGGGTTCATTCTCATTTGGAATGAAACCATATTTCAAAAGAATGAAATTCTCAGTGAACCAGAAATCCTGTGTTTCAGCCAGCTCTAAAGTAGCTCACAGAATACCCAATATCCTGGGAGTTGGGACATTCACTTGGGTTATGGGAGACCCAAGTTCATGTCTCTCACCTGTCTGATTTGGAGCAGGGACTTGAACCTGTGCTCCCCATAGCCCAGATGAGTGCCCTAACCCAATGGTTCTCAACCTTTCCACACTACTGTACCCCTTTCAGGAGTTTGATTTGTCTTGTGTACCCCAAGTTTCACCACTCTTAAAAACTACTTGCTTACAAAATCAGACATAAAAACACAAGTGTCACAGCACACTATTATTGACAAATTGCTTACTTTCTCATTTTTACCATATAATTATAAAATAAAACAATTGGAATATAAATATTGCACTTACATTTCAGTGTATAGTATATAAAGCAGTATAAACAAGTCATCGTATGAAATTTTAGTTTGTACTGACTTCGCTAGTGCTTTTTATGTAGTCTGTTGTAGAACTAGACAAATATGTAAATGAGTTGATGTACCCCCTTGGAAGACCTCTATGTACCTACAAGTTACACATACCCCTGGTTAGGAACCACTTTCCTAACCTCTAAAGAACTACAGACCATTATGGAGTAGGTTTTTCTCCCTCTGATTTTGGCAGGGAATTCCATCCTGGACATGATAAATCCTCCTGACAAAAGTTTTATCAAAACTGGTATGTTTCCACAACCAGTTTGCCAGTTTTGATAGGTCAGCATTTCCCATCAAAGAAAGTTTTGTTAGATAATTTCAGAATGGCTCTACTCATTACCTTTATGGGATTTCTCCTTTTCATACTACTGATTGTATGTGGCAATATAGCACCAATAGAAAGATTTAGGGCTTAACGCTATTCCCACTGAAGTAAGTGGGAGTTGTGTCATTGACTTTAATGAGATCAGGATTGTGCTTTTAGCAATAAAAACTGTTGATGAGAATAAATTAGGAGGGGAAGCACTCAGAATATTATGAATTACTTCTATGAATACTTCGTTTATAGTTGGAGTTCTAGTAAGAAAATTCTCCACTTTGCCTAGCTGCAGAGATACCAAGCCAGTTGGACACAGTAATGGAGAAAATCTATTTTAGTGGATTGGTATCCATTTAATCTGCAAATATCCCAGATCCACATGAATCCTCCCACCGTCTGCCATAACATACAGTGATCAGCAAAGGAAAACGTAATTTATTCAGCAGTTCTGTGCCACAAACTGCCTTCTGATAATAGAAAATAACTTTGTGATTGAGTCAGAAAGAAAACTACATGGCTGTAAAATTACCGTCATGTAAAAGTTATATTATATATGGACAAAACTGATGACTCAGAAGCCTATGGCTGGAATTAATGGCGATCTAATTTCTAAGAACAACAAAGGTGGTGCAGGTGAAAACATTTCACAGCTAAAGGAAGAAAATTAGTTCTGTAATGGAGAAAATTCATATAACCTAGGTTAAATAACTCAAATGCACAGAATTATAGATCCTTCAAATGAGAGCATTAGAAACATGAGTTTGACATTAGCAAATTAGAGAACTGGAAAGAAATTCTATTTCTTTCATTGTTCTAATATTTGACTCATATGACAAGAAACAGTTTTAATGTGCATCGCTAACAGTTGTTAGCTGTTTGTTTCTTATGAAATCTTCAGATCACTGGAGGAGAGAAGTAAAGGTCAGAGGTGAAGACAATAGGGCAAAATCACTAATTCAATTGTAAACTTAAATTCTAAACAGCTTTTCAAATGCAAACCTAATACAGAGGAAAAATTAGCATAGGAGTCACCAGTAATAAGAGTAAAGAGAAAGAGTAAAGTAATTGCTTTTCAGCAAAGCTTAAAGCAAAGCAATAGCATCTTAGAAAATGATTTGTCATTGCAATGATTCATTTCTAGTCTATAATAGGTTTTATTTCCCTGCTTTGCAGTAATACATTCATTACATGCCCAATTTAGAGCAAAGTTAGCCACTGAATTCCATATAAATATACAAGAGTCACTTTTCAGCTCATCTTGCAAGCTACATCAGTATGATATTGGGTAAACCAGGAGTATATTAACGTAGAACAACAATAAATTGTGGACAATAGTTGCCTTTTATTGCCCCATTGCCAAAAAAGAACAGGTTATTCACCAATGACAAGCGAGCATTGCATAATGTATTAGACCAGATTCTAGTCCCACTGGAGTCAATAGTAAAATTCTGCGGCTTCCATAGGATTAATATCAGACACTTAAATTCTACAGATCCACATGTCCAATTATTGAAATGTTGAAAGCAGTTAATCTAGTTCAGATCTTTGTGACTTGATACAAAACACCCTATTGCACCAAGGATGTCTATAAGGCACCCAACTCTGCTGAACTAACTATAGGAGCAGTCCATTTGGCCATTCTGATCAAGTAGCATTTTGCACCCAGTATTCATCATGATTCTACAAAGTACAAGATAGTAGAGAACTTTACTAGGCCATTAAATTCAATAGGATTATGCATGTGAGCAAAGAAAGCAGATTATGAGGCTAAATAATGCAAGTTACCTCCACAAATGTCCAGCACTGAAAACTATAACTGTTACAAACATTCATTTTCAGAAGAGTGAAAAGGAAATGTAGCTAGCAAACCACTTTTTCCAAAGAAAGTTCATCTAAACAATAATTATACAAATAATGTTTTAGATTTTTATTAAACCTTTCATTGGAAGAGTCTGGTGATAAGCAAAACTGAGTTCCAAGCACCTGCTTTGCAAATATCTGAAGTGGAAAGCTTATCTTGGTAAGCTTTGAAAGCAACGGCCTGTGCACACATGAGAAATTATTTTTTCCACATATTATTGCATATATATATGGAGATCGGGTGTATAATTTTTTTTGTATCAATCAGAATAAATATAAACAAAATATTTGCCATTCATCATTTTAACTAGGGCATATCACATAGATGACTCAAATGAGTAGTTCCAGGAAGATTTAGACTTGAAGATCCATAGACAGTAGCCCACCCTTAGTTTCAAAAGGTTGTTCATCAATAACACAAGACGTAACACGAGTTTAATCTTTAAAGACATAACACAAGATGTAACACACATTTAAAGATTAAACTTGTAACACAAATTTAAAGATTAAAAAGATCAGAAAGTTGCATATCGGAAGAGGAGTGTCTAGCCTGAAACAAGATCACTTGTGCCTCAAGGTTTGTAAATACATGAAGGAGGATCGTTCTTTTCATCACCAATATCCCCTCAACATTGAAATGCAACATATTGAGAACCAGCTCCAGCACTAGGATTTCCAGTCCATGTCCTGAAAAGGGACCCCACTAGAAGAGAGCTCTTTTGGCCTGATTGTTGCTTATAATGTGTATCTACATTCTGCATTTTGTCTATTTTCATTTCGCTTCATGGGGAATGTCATGAAAAGGCAACTTCTACAGCTCCTCTATGATCCAAAGCCAATGCTAAGCTTCCATAGTAGCAGTTGAGCAACAGGCTATTCACCAGCTATTGTCTTTTTCCTTCCCAGGAATCTGCTGCTAGTGGTAGAGAAAAAGGTGCTTGAAGTTTTTCCAGCCTTAGCATTGGCCATCTTTGATCACTATGGGCCTATGGATATCAGCAAAACAGACCATGGAAGGCCCCCAGTTGAACTTTCAGAAAGGTCAGCAGGAGGTCTTTCCAGCAGAGCTAGAGATGCTTGTCAGCGAACTGGCTGAGTTGGACTTGACATGTCCAGCCAACATAAATGATTTCTACCAATTTTTTTGTAAATTAGTTCAGGCAGCTGCTAAGAAATCAATCCCTAGAGGCTATCGCCAACAGCATGTCTCTGGGTGTTTGTCAGAGGCAATTAAGCTCTACCAGGAATTCATATCTGCTGATAATGAACAGCCATTATTAAGAGCAAGGAGCTCATTCAACCGCTTGATCAAATCAGGTGCGATCGATTGAGAGAGACAGTCACAAAGATGGACTCTATTCATTCTAGCTGAAAATCCTGGCAGACCATTAAAAAACTTTCTGGAGATTCTAGCCTTGGCTAAAAGGAATTTCCAGTTACCACAATTTCTATCACATCCCAGTTACTGGCTAATGGCCATACACAAAACCTGGATAAGTCTTTCAACCACGAGGTTAAAGTCTGAGGTTACAGAGAAGTGGCAGGCTCCTAGTGTGGACTCAAACTTGATGGATCTAGTTTCTGACAAAGAGCTAGATCACGCCATAAATTTTATGAAAACAAGAACAGCTTTAGGCCTCTATTTTTGCTATACGAAGTTCCAACCTCCCCAGACCTAAGAGCCAAAAGCTGGCTGCTTTGCTTCCTTAAATGATGTTTCCAGGATAACCGCATCCCAAAAACCTAGTCATAGCCACTCTGAAACAAGGAAAGACAATGGAAGATCCCAAGAACTACTGACCCATCTGTCTCCTTTGTGTCACAGAGAAACTCATAGAGAGACTGATTCTGATGCACATCAATGAGGTTATCAAACCATAATCATCCTTTCTTCAGGCTGGCTTCTGATCATGTAATAATCAGATAATTCGCTTAACACAAGACATCGAAGATGCGTTTGAGAAGAACAAGAAAGTTGGTGCCATTTTGGTGAATCAGTCAGCTGATACTGTTTGGCAACGTGGGGTTGACCACCAAATTGTTGCAAACTGTTTCCTGTAAACCCATGGTGTGGTTCATCAAAGAAATGATATTGAATCAGACCTTCATTTTGCAAGCTGAAGGCAAAGTCAGACAGCTTAAGTGTCCCTCATGGATCCGTTCTAGCTCCTCTCCTTTTCAGCATATATATTTATAACCTACCAACAATTAAGGCTAATAAATACATATCTGCAGATTACGTTTGTCTTGCTGATATGGGAGATGATCTACACAATATCTAAGAGTCACTCAGCCAGGACATGAATAAGGCCACTAACCTTAGTTAGTGGAGATCTACATTAAGTGACACTAAGGCTGGGTCCACACTGACAGCAGCAAATATGCTGCCGCCAGATTTATTGCTCTGGATCCGGCAAGCAACGCAGGAAAACCACCCCGGTAAGTGGCGTAGTGCTGCATCGAAGGGAACGCCATCACCTGCGTAACTCCTGTCGACTGCCACTGAATCCTGAAGGTAAGTGTAGACCGGGCCTAAGACACTCCACAGCCTTCCATCTGAACAACTGTCTGGCCTCTACAGTCTGTGCTGAGGATTGACAACTGGCTGGAAAGGGAGTGGATACTTATTTAGGAGTCAGACTGGACCACAGTCTAGTCCCATATAGAATATTTCGATGAGAAGCTATCACTCCTAAAACTTCATGGAGGGCTATGATGGATTGAAAAAATGTGCCGCACAGAAGGCTGACAATGGTACCAAGAGATGCAAATAATCAATGCAGACTGCAGATAAGATCTGCCTGCTTCCAAAAGAAAACACCTACACCTGCAGTTCCTTCCTACATGCCACAACTGACTTTGCAACATCCTTTTGTGATAGCTGTTCATGTACTTATGTCCAGTGCTGCCAGCCCTGTGCCACTTTTGGAGGAACAACAACGTACCAAGGTCAATTGCTTTGTCCTCATAGAGTGCCTGCAACTCTGGGATAGAGTCACAGGCATCCTGACAAATCTCCAGAAGCCCAAATTTACATCCACCTGTTTGCAACCTGGGAAACAGATCCTGGAGTAGGCTTAATAGGCTGCTGACTGGAATGGCCAGCATGCAGACATTTGGCTTCACCCATCTGCTCAATGTGACTGTGGGGCAGCAATGCAGATGACAAACATGTGGTGGAGGAGTGCACAATGAGAAAACTGGAGGGTGGGCTGCAACTCTTTTCTACCCCAGATAATGCAGCAGTTGGATGGCGGAACAATATAGACACTGACTTGTGACACACTCAAAAACAGAAGATGGAATTGCATTTGAAATACTGGACTGATATGGGAAACCATAGTATCGAAAAAATACATTTGTGGAAGTTCAGAGAAATTCTATAATAAAAGTGATAGGGGGACTTAATGAGGGAAAAATAAATATACATAACTTAGCAGACAGATGACAAAGTGGGGGATATGATTAAAGCCAAATATCTGAAGGGTATAAAAACACAGGGTATAGAACACAGGGCTATAAATAGGAGTAGCTGAGTGAAATTAAGACATGGAAAATGTAGGCTGAATATCAGGACGAGTATCTTGATGGCAAGATGTATTGGGCTGAGAATTAGTTTTCCAAGGAGGGTCGGATAAGCTCCTCATTCAGGACTTCTAAAACTACCTTGGAGACAACACTAGAAAACACAGTAGAGGGGAAAAAAATCAGCACCATCTTAGAGAGTGGATGATCTAATAAATAATGTTCATCAGTAACTTTTGAAAGTCTGTGAAGATCATGCAGTAATAAAAAGATTAACTGTGTCTTAGAAACTATGGGAGAGAGCATTCACATTAAAACAAATGTCTGGGAGGTATTGCATAGGAATTATTTTGGGTGGAGTCGAAAGAGATTCTTCAACTGAAACCCTTCCATCCCAATTATGGAGTGCACTTTGGCAGAAAAGAACATCATTCAGGGAAAAAAAAATCTAATTCTTAATTCAAAAGGATAAAAGGGTTAGGAAATCCCCCCTCCTCCAGTTTCTCATGTGAAAATTCTGAATGTACATAAGGTGCACATAAGAAAGACAGACAAAGAAGATATTTCAGGAGAGATTTGTTTTGGACTTAACAACAAGGTAATGAAGTGTAAAGAAAAGAGGCATTAGAAAGTCAACACTCAGGCAATCTCATCATAAGGCTGACTCAGATGGAATTTACTAAAAACACCTCTTCAGAATGGTATAGAAAGACAGATATTCCAAACAACTCGGTCCAGCACACATGCACTGAAGATTTAATCCTGCATCCATGGAGTCAGGTGGAGGTTTGCCATTGCCTTCAATGGATGCAGGATCAGGTTCTAGATTGGAGTAGAAAGACGTGGCTTCTGTTGCCACCCCTGACCTTCTGTTTGACCTTGGGTAAATCGCGTCACTGCTCTGTGCTTCAGTTTCCCCATCTGTGAATTTGGGATAATTCATACCTGCCTTGTGAAGCACTTTAAAAACTAAAGATGAAAATTATGTATTATAGCGGTGGGCTCCCAAACTACACTATATTCAGAGGTTCCCCACATCTTAAAACCTTCCTGATCCATTGCCAGTTTTAAATTATGGAGTAAAACAAAAAGTTGAAATGAATAGTCCAAAATATTTTAGGTAACTCTGCATCTCTGAGGAGATAGGATTCTGGTTGCCTTCTGCCTGAAAGTGTTCTATGCATTGCAGTTATAACAAATCCTGTTCAAGTTAAATTTAGATGCCAAGAACTGGTGTAATACGAAATTAAAGTTGTTAATCAAACCAATACAGATAACATGGGAACACTTCAAATTATGTTGTCTCCAATAAGTATTTAATTTGCATGTTAACAATGGTTATTGTTAGTTAATTAAATGTCAATTGATTAGTCAAAGAGCACTTATTGATACTTGTAATGTAGTTAACTCAGGACAACCACTGCCAAAGAAGTGTAATTCTGAGACACATCTATTTAAATATACTACAGACAGAATATTCCTGAAATTGCATTTTACTTCCTAGCACTGGGACAATTCAGGAATTATCTCTTTCTACCAGCAGTTCTAATATAGTAGCAGAACTGTTCTTCACAAGTCTGATGCAAAACATTCGTTTGTGTTTTAAATTATCCTTATATTTCCTTGCTTGGGATCCAGGTGCATAATGTAAACCATGAGAAGATAAACACTTCATTGTTCCATCTGCACCATAGCTCATCCAGAGAACAGAAGGATGTACTGTCTGCTGGGAGCTAAGATACCAGATGTGAACCAGAGAGTGAAGGGGAGCCTAATGGGAGCAGGAAAGACTCCACTGATTGTCTTTCATGTTAGAACAAATGATACAGCTAGATTCTCACTGTAATGTATCAAGGAAGACTTTGCCCTGCTGGGGAAGATGCTTAAGGAAATGGAGATTTAAATGACATTAAGTATGATTCTACCTGTCCATAAGGATAAGAACGAAAGCAAGACAATGATCAGGCAGTGGAGCTATAAGAAAGGCTTTAGGAAGTTTGACCACTGGGAGGCATTCATGGACAAAGGACTGTTCTGATGGGATGGACTCCACCTGAGTAAGGAGGGAAATAGACTTCTGGAACGGAGCTTGGCACAACTGAATAAACGAACTTTAAACTTGGAATTTGGGGGAGACATTTGGGAGATGCTCATGTCATCTCCACAATTGATTTTAACATTGAGAGGGAGGAAAATCAAGTAAAAAAGGATACAGCAATGGAGAAAGAAACAGTAGTGGGTAGTAGAATGGATGTTAAGAGGAACGATAGTGCCAATACCACTGACGCTAACAGTCAGGTAGGCAATAATGGCAGTAGAATGAGTGCACCCAACCAGATGAGGAATCTGGGCAAGGCCACGCTGAAACAACTTAGATGTCTGCACATCAATGCAAAGGGCCTGGTGGTAAAATGAAGGAACTAAAACTACTGGTGTAAGAAGTGAAACCAGATATTACAGGGATAGCCGAAACATGGTGGAATAGTAGTCATGATGGGAGTACAGGTATTGAAGGGTATGTGCAGTTGAGGAAAGACAGAAATAAAGGTAAAGGTGGTAGAGTAGAATTTTATATTGGTAGAGGTAGATGCTAAAGGAATTAGAATGATGGAATGGATAAAGTGGAGTCTGTTTGGGTCAAAAATCACTTTGGGACAGAAAGCTTACAGAGGCTCCACTGGGATAGTGCTTGGGGTATGCTGCTGATCACCAGAATCCAATTGGGATTTGGACAGAATCCTCTTTAATGTTTCTAATGAAATAAATACTACTGAGAAATGTGTAATTATGGGAGACTTTAATTTCCCAGACATACATTGGAGTGCTTCTAAAAATGGCAAGGACCAGATTTTTCTGGATTTGATAGATAGATTTCTTCACAAGATAGTCACCAAACCAGAGGTGATGTCATTTTAGATTTTTGGTGAGTAGTGAGGACCTTATAGAAGATCAGGTTGCAGGGGATAACCTTGGTTCCAGTTATCATGAGCTGAAATTCAGTTTAAACTAAAAAAAAAAAGAATAAACAAAAATAGATATGCAACTGGGATCCTTGATTTAAAAAGCACTAACTTTAAAAATTAAGGGAAGAACTCAAGGATCTGAATGTGGAGGAGGCTTGGAACTACTTTAAGTCAAGGTTACAGAAACTATCTGAAGCCTGCATACCAAACAAGGGGGGAAAATAGGAGAGAAAGGCTGCAGATCAAGCTGGATAAAGGAGCATCTCAAACAGGTGATTAAGAGAAAGCAGAAAGCCTACAGGGAATGTTAAATTGGAAGGATCAGCAAGGAATGCTAGCTCTTGGAGGTCAGAAAGTGTAGGGATAAACTGAGAACTGCCAAAAGCCAAGCAGAGTTGGAACTTAAAAGGGAATTAAAACCAACAGTGAAAGGCTCTATAGCCATATAAATAAAAAGAAAACAAGGAAAGAAGAATTGGGATAGCTAAACTTTTATATCCCCATTACTATTTACCACTATGTCTTTAACTGCTTTCTGTTTCAACAATTGTTCAACAGTTGAGATCAAACTAACAGGCATGTAGTTTCACAGTTCACTTTTTTTCCCTTTCTTAAAAATAGAGACTACATTAGCAATTCTCCAGTCATAAGGCATGATCACGATGGTCCTTCTGGCCTTTAAAATCCTTGAGTCTATATGTATAGTCTTTAAATTATTATAGCAATTTTATTTCTATTTAGAGGCTTTATTTATTATCGTATCACCTGGCATCCTCAGAAGGGTAATAATTAAAGTGTGGTACAGAGCAGAGTGCTTATCTTTTGAACTAAAAATAGCTCCTCTTTTAGTATAGCAATTCTGAATAATATCTCATTTTTCATCAAGAACTTATTCAATATTATTTTTCTCTTAAATTATTTTAGAAATAGTCCAGTCAAATTCACGTGCAGTGTCTTCTAAGCAGCATATTTTTAAAAACTGCATTTAGTTATGAATGTATGTAGAGATATACATCACATTTTCAGATTGTATGTATAATAGCTATATTCATAATCACATTAATAATCACACACATTTAATATACAATAAAAAGCCAAATAAGAAATGGGAAACATCTGCTTATAAAGAAAGGAGTATTTATAACACAAATTAGGAATGTTTTAGCCAAATTTGATAAGATACTGATATCATCATACACCTGAAGTACCAATCTGTGGGTATAA
The DNA here is from genome assembly GCA_007922155.1 of Mesoclemmys tuberculata. Taxonomy (NCBI): domain Eukaryota; kingdom Metazoa; phylum Chordata; order Testudines; family Chelidae; genus Mesoclemmys; species Mesoclemmys tuberculata. The sequence continues at coordinate 2,643,352 of ML675617.1, read as the reverse complement.
TGCTGTGAAATCCAGCTGTAATCAATGGGGTGTAAGCTACAATAGAATTAAATCTTGTGAGTTATGAACTTGGTGGGTTGAGAGGGTGAGAGAATTATTTTTCAAAATATTTGGTGTTCATTTTGTCCACATCACACTGCAACATTATATATTGTACATTTCAACTGTGATTTTATGTACATATTTGTCTGGCATGGAGAAATTCTCTGCATAGTGTGACTCAATGGGATAGCATAACAATGGGATAACATGATTGGGTCCCCCCCCTTTTACCACTCTCATTACTAGGACTTACAGCTTAGCTTCCACTTGTATATGTTTATTGACCTAAGTATATAGAGCAAGATATACATTATTTTAAAATCTGTAGAAATATAAATTGACCAGTTCCTGACTCTATTCCAAGGCCAGAAGGGACCATTGTGATCATCTGGTGTGCCTTCCTGTATAATAGGCCATGGAACATTCCCCAAAATAATGCCTAGAGCACATCTTTCAGAAAAGCATCCCATCTTGATTTACAAATTGTCAGTGCTGGAGAAGCCTCCACAACCCTTGGCAAATTGTTCTAATGGTTAATTACTCTCAGTGTCAAAAATGCACACCTCATCTCCAATCTGAATTTGTCTAGCTTTCCCTTCCTGCCTTTGGATTATGTTATACCTTTCTTTGCTAGACTGAAGAGTCCATTATCAAATATGTGTTCCTCATGTAAGTATTTATGTACTAATCAAGACACTCCTTAACTTCTCTTTGTTAAACGAAATAGATTGAGCCCTTTGAGTTTATCACTTTAAGTCATGTTTTCTAATCTTTTAATCACTCTTGCAGCTCTTCTCTGAACTCTCTCCAATGTATGAACATCCTTCTTGAATTGTTGACACCGGAACTGGACCCAGTAACCCAGCAGTGGTCCCTGTGTAGGACCAAGAGTCTGAGCAAGAGCTTGGTGAGTGGGTCATTGGACAGGTAGGGATATGAACTTGGTGGTACACAACTCTGTTAACTGGGCTTAGAACAGAACTATACAATCCACAGCAAGGTAATATGTCATAGCCACTCCTGATGGTCACTCCTACAGAGGAGCAGAAGCATCAAACAAATCCGAGGAGGACACTATTTCTCATCCAAAATGGGGTTGTATCCCACTAATTAGCATGTTTTACAGTTCCATCTCTGTGCTGAACTACAGAGGATATGAGTTGTGACAGAGCCTTGGCTCTTTCACACAAGCTGTAGCAGCTTGTGCTTTTAGCTCTAGAGATCCCAGATGTGTCAGCCAAGAGGGCACCTGTCACACTATAACTAATTCTTTACGTAAGGAGTGCACACAACCACAGTTACTGGAATGAAAACCTACAGAAGGAACAAACATAATTTCCAAGTGACAAATTAAACCTCAGCAGCCAAGCACACCACTGCAGAAGGAACTGTTCTGAGAACAAAGTGTGACCTTCTGATCTGAAAGCCAGGGGTGACAGTAGTTATTGCCAGATGTCCACTAAAGGACAGAATAATCCTCTCATTCATCAGAGGTGTTCAAGCTGTCTAACAGGACCTCTTTCTGGATGTCTTCATGAGTGTTTTATTAATTGGGTGGATTAGTTTAACAACTCTTTTTTGAACTGGTTGAATTACACTGTATTTCCATCATCCATTTTTTTGCATTATCAAATGTAAGAACTGCCAAAAGAGTCTGTACATACTGGCCACTTATGTGGCAGGGGATAACCTTTTGTAAAGCTGACCCATGTCAGATAACTGGACCGAGGAATAAAAACCAGATTCTCACACCAGTATGCCTCTGTATTAGAAATCTATTACATTCAGCATTGCTAAAACTCCTACTTTGGTTTTTCATATAATGTATTCAATTAGAAATGCACACGTCACAAACACTAATCCTTTCTCCCCCCTCTCTTCTTTTCTCAGATTTGGAAGAAAACAGCCAAATTCAGACATAAGAAATGAGCCCAAGTAAAAGGGGATTGGTACCATACTCTTGAAAGGAAATTACCATTTAGCTTTATTAATGAATTAATTTATTAACTTTATAATCATTGCATGTCTAACTGCTAGGGTACAGTAAGAGAAATCTATATCTCCCAGAGCTGTAGGACAAAGACTTTCCATGGGTCACCATAATTGTATAATGAATGGCATTGCTAATAATGTACAGTAGACTTCAAAAGCTGTTCATCCAACTGTGTAAATAATGACCATTTTATATACATAACAAAGGCTATAAAGATTATGACTACTGAAAAGAAAATCATAAACCGATAAATCAGAGTGAATTTAATTAATCTCACTAGTAATCCATAGTATGACACAGGCTCCTTATTTTACTGAGCCTTCAGTAGTCAGGTCTCAGAATTCTGGGTCAAGTCATTTAGGTGCTTTGGAAAATATTACCAATTATTTCTATTCTTAGAGATCATGATAAACTGTATTAATTATTGGAATCTAACTCTGCATTTAAAATTAAGTGATAAACTGTCAAATATTTCTTAAGCAAATGAGAAGAATATAAATTCCGAATATAACAAGCACACCAGACTGATAGATTGCCCACAATACACAATGTAACTGTGATTTAAATTCAAACATACATTTGCATCTCCTTGGAAAAAAATATGGTATTTGTGAATGGCACAACATCAAAATATGATTTATTTGGTAGATCATATATTTTTGTACCTAGAATATGAAAAGTGAAAATAAGACTGCCGTGCTGTTTCATTTCAAATGTCTTGAAAGTCTGTCAGCTTCAGAAGTTGAAACAGATGGCAGTTCCATGGTAGATATTAATATGTAATAAGAATTTGGGTTTACTGACAAAGGTAGGCATTTGAAAACCCATTTTTATATGTTTTGTATCATGTTCTTGCACAATATTCTTACACGAAAAAAAGCATTTTTCCTCATCAGTTCAGTCTTTCTTGAATTAATTCTAAGCATCTGAACCAAAATTTCCAGAGGTACATTCACCCTCAGACATTATATATTCTATCTTAGAGAGAACTGAACTATTTCAGATATAAAGTTTGTGCAATAACAGAAAATAAAATGCATATAACAGTGCAAAAAGGCAGAACATCATGCAGCCAACTGGGATACCATGATAGCAACATCAAGTGGCTCAGCAGAGGCACACAGCAGAATTCTGAGACCTTACTATTGAAGGCTCTATTAGAATGATAAAACATAGTAATAAGTCCAAGTCAAAAAGAGTGGGCAGAAGAAAGCACTTTCATTTATTTGTTAAATGGGTGGGACGACAAACTCAGAAGAAACAGAGTGCCTGGTTTAACTAAAACAAGATAATATCCGTAAACCCAGATGATGACCTAGAAAGTAATGATATACAGAAGATAAACCTGTAAATAAATGATAAAATACAAACCAATGAAAAATAGCACCAGACAAATATAACAAATATAATATAACTTCAGATATCCATAACCACTAGGTAAATTCCAACCTGATTCCAGAATCAGAGAATTATTATAATGGATCAGTTTTGTCTGCATCTATCGAGTTTCATTTAAAAGTAACCAAAATCAAACTAATGCTGGGGTGAATGAAAGAAAAAAATCTAGATGGATTTTGAATAATCCTTATTCTTGCCTGCTAAATTAAAAAAAATAGGAATAAACTGATGAAATATTTGGGATGAAAAACATTTCTTATGATATAAAAGAGCCACTATATACTGAGGCCACTGTTATTGTACAGAAAGCAGTACTGACATAGGTTAAGTTACACACCTATAGCACAAATTATAACAGCTAAAGATAGGACAGAATCAGCACCATAGAGCTGAATAACCCTACACTTTGGAAATGTCTAGATGTGGATTTCACAGCTCCTGTCCACTTATATTAAAATAATAAATGGACAGCATGCATGTGTGAAAGAACTGCTTGGGGGTAGTCAGTCAGGGAACTTGGACCTTGGATTCAAGTTTAATGTACAGTCTAATCTATGTATTTAGGCATGGTATCTAGATGCCAAATACTAACATTACAGTAAAAATGAGAGTCCTGTAGCACTTTAAAGACTAACAAAGTGCTACAGGACTCTTGTTGTTTTTACTGTATACAGACTAACACGGCTACCCCACTGGAACTAGTATTACATTTTCAGCACTGTCCTAAAATGACCATATTCTTTACTCCCGCCTGAGTGGATTATAAGGGACTTAGAAATCTTGCCAACTAATTTTCCCTGTCACTTTACCTAAATGGCCTGTGCAAAAAGGCATCTTGCATTTTGTGCTGAAAAAGGCAAAACATGAATTCATTCTGATTCCCTCTTTTTTGAAAAGTGCTTATCCAAAGCTCTTATTACCTTTCATACATTGATCCTGTTGACAACAGTATCGTTAGGCTGGTATGGTATGAAAAGTGGTCTCGGCTATACACTGGTCCTAGGTTTTTGAGGACTTTGAAGTTAAAGACCAGGATCTTGATCTGGATCTGGTAATGCTTAGAAAGGCAAGTACTTGTGCGATAAGCTCTCATCTGTCCGGTCCAGAGACAGGCCTCTGTGCTGGACCTATCACTTCTACAGTTTTCCCTAAGTACATCCATAACTGTCCAGCCCAGTGGATCATCATGACAAGATCTATATCTGAAATTAGGAGGCTCAGTGTTTTTTCCAAATGGAGATGGAAAAAGGTGCTCGAGGTTAATGCTCCAAATAGGATCTCCAGTTGTTCATGGAGCTGAGTCAAATACAACTGCAACATTACATTTTACTGACAACTGATGGATAGGCTTCTGCTAGACTTTGGAAATTTTTCCTCATACTTAAAACCACCACCACCACCACCACCGCACTCACTTTAAGGCACCTGTTTTTTATTCCAAGAGGAAAATACATAATACACAGAATACTGACAAAATTCTTTTAAAAATGGTATAAAGGCTTGGCTTAAATCATTTTATACATTCCTAAATGACATGCCCTTTATTTTGTAAGCAGATCTCCTGCTGTCTCTAAATACATCTTTTTATAGGGAAAAGATATGTTCTGTAGAACTATTGTCGGCAACATTTTGGAATATTCACCACATCAGTTGCCCGGGGTTCACATTTGAAACATTATCTGTACAAACATAAGGCTAGAAAGCTATATTTTAATGAAAGCTACAGAAGCTCTGCAGAGGCCTGCTGAGCTGCTCCAAGTTATTTCTCTCTTTTTTTTTTTTAATCACAAAGTCAAAATCTGTGACAAACCATGTCAGCATGACAAACAACTGGCCTTAAGTAATAGTCTTGGAAGGGGAACATCGCAGCTGATCCCTCACATTCAAAACAGATCCCCAGAGCTTTTCTTTTATTGCTTTTGCTTTATTTTCTTGCAGCCTCTACCTTGTGCATTTTACAACTGATTCATGTTGCACAGAGAAGCAGCATCTGGCTGTGGTCTTGCTAAACTCAAGGCAGAGCTAACTAAAATCTACTCCCTTTAACTCTGTTAGTCACAAAGACCTAGATCCTGAAATCCTTCCTCAGTTCCTGCTCTCCAAAAATTCCTGTAAGTGGTTCAGCTTGCACCAGAGCTATGCAAACTGTTCATAACACAACCCCACACTATATTGCAGGTCTGGGTTGACATGAGCTGTTGGACATAGGTGAGTCCTCTTTTCTTGGGAAGCAGGATTGGCGGGGGGGAGGAGTAGAATCAGTAGAGGCTAGGAACAGAATGAACTAGCTAAGATAAGGAGGAACACCTAGTGAACCATATACAAAGTTAAAGATAACAATGGGTAAGATAAAGAATGTAAAGATGAGATAAAGATTAAGTTGTACATGAACAGTGTGTGGACAGAGTATGCTGTATAGTGATTGGTTCCTACAAAGTAACCAAGACAGTCCCAAAACGTGTGATGCAATATATAGTAAATGCAATATAATATGTAAATATATATATAAAGAAAAAGGTTTGCTAAGTAATTTTCAATGAGTGGCAAGCCCTATGCCCACCTCCTATACTTGAATTTAGCATAGCTTTGCTGTATGCTAAATAAAGGCACTTGAGTGACAAGACTGGAGTTGAACTGAGTTCTTGAGAAACTAAGTGGAAGAGGTCTTGGGGGAACTTACATGAAATTGGTCCAGATCCATAAACTTCAGAAGAAAAACAGCTGTGTATCAGGTTGTCACTCTCCCTTGCTATGGATCCTGGGAACAGAGTTACAGTTTAAGAATTCAAAATTATGAAAAAAGGTATCAGCAGTGTATGGTTTTTAATCATACCACACAAACACTGCAGTTTTGGTCAAGTTTTTGGGTGAGCTTTTACCTTTTTTCAACTCCAAAATCAAAGTATAATTAAAAGATATGAAGGTACGTGAACCAAAGCCATATGAAAGTATTAGGAAACCCACTGTGAATCTAAACTGTTTGGGCTTTAGCTATCAGGTTCTGAACTAGAAGTCAGAACAAAAAAAATCACTTAGCTGCAGGTGTGCAGGGAGGCAAGGAAGGTTATGAACACATGGATTGAAAGTTTAAACCTGCAACTAGCAAGTGCCAGTTGTGAAAGAGATCACTTGTGGCAGAAAACATGGGACAAAAAATATTCAATATTTTCATCTGTTGATTAGGAGGAAAATATACTCTGTTAGAAAAAAATAGTTGGTTAATAAGATGGGGGTGAGGAACACAGGCTCCAGCAGCCAAAACAAGTGTTTCTTCTGAAGTCTTTATTCTTGAGGTCTAGGATGCAATAATTACAACCATAGATAAAAATGTTTGCACAGGAAGTGGGTGAAAAACCCATTTGGGTTACAACCTAGCCCTCTGTCAATTGGCTATAAAACTCTATTCTTTCTGAATACCAGCAAGCAGCCTTTAGAATTTTCTTGAGTTGGGCCTTCATTTCCCAGGTCTGTCTCATCCTTATTCAACTCTGTACACCTGTTCCTAATCAAGGACTTAATTCTTTAATTGCTACTAGTCAGGTGGGGTCTCCGCATGATCTCATCATCATTCTTTTTACAAACATATCATTCATGTGTTGACAAGTCATCTTTCTATCACATTCTAACAATGTATTAGCACATTTGATTGAAAGAAGTGCAGCCTGGAATCACTACACAGAATTGCAGATACATGCTTAAGTAAATTGCTAGTGTCAGGTAAAAGTCTCATATCCATATTCTCCAGTCATCAGAAAAACAGTACATAAGTGGTGCAAATACAAAATGACAAATGTAACACAATCACAGACACACGTGCTTCTTAAGTAACTATGGAATCAAATGCTATTGAAATGAATTGTTTCTTTAGACTCCAGTGCATCATGAGCCCTGTCTGAGAACTGGACCAAACAGAGGGCTTTTTCCAAACAAAACTACAACATGGGGGACCCAAAGCCTTAAAGCCACCTGAAAATGGTTAATTACTACCCCAAAGTAGGTATAAATAATACACTGCATACTGCCTTAATGTGACTCTTTATTCTGATTTTGAACAGCTCTAAAGCACAAAACCTTTGTACAAAAGCTCTCTTTTCTAAATGTTGGAATATTCTGTTTACTGTGCTTTTGGGTAGAGGCTATTAATAGTGCAGGAAGTGTGTGCATGTTAGCACATAAGATATGTTTTCCCCTGGCCATGCCTGCTAATTCCCTTCCACAACAAGAGAAAATGGCACCTTTGAGGACCCTTTAAGAAAAGCTAATTTAGGATGGCCAGATTCCATCCTGGTCTCCTTCTATGTTGTGCATCTAAGCACACTGCAAGCTCATATTTGGTCCTTAATCTTTATCTTCCTAGTTATAATCATGTTAAATTCTGAAAATATGGATACCTGAAGAGAGTAGAAAGCAAGCAGGTACATGACACCATTCCCAGTGTGACCTTCTAAGATACTTATTTATCATGTCGTTACTTTTAATACCTCACCACCACCACCCAAAAAAAATCCCAAGGAAAAGACACCTGTGATCAACTGACTTTATGTAAGATATGACTGAACAGGACCTGAGCGTAAAATAAAATTTAGCCCTGAAAACAAATATATGTTTAAAAGTCCATTAATTTTTACTTTACAGGAAATTGTTATAGGAAACAGATTCACATGGCTTGAGTCTGAGCTCAGCTATGTGGTTGGGCATTGTCACATGTCATATCAGCCCTAGTGCTCATGGCCAGATGTATTGCTGTTGGTTTTGAAAGGCACAAGTTGATGGCAGGCAATAATTTAGGTGAACTCAAGTTCAGGCCTATATTTGGCTATTACATAAAAATATCTCTGCTGTATACTTTGCCATATGATTAATATTATTTGAAAAATTAAGATAGGAAAAATTAAGCTATTGAATTTCCAACTGTAAGAGTCTGCCTGCAAATGTTTTCACATACAAATGCAAGAGCATTCACCAGTTACCGGGGGCAGATGTCTACATGTGCATTTGGGAGTGTGTGGACATAAAAGACAAGTGTGATTGAATCCAGCTGAAAATCTGGTCTTCCGTCTGCTTTGGCTAATTTAGAAAGGGACACTGAATATGACAACGTTTGATACTTTGCATTTGCGTAAGAAACATTATTCAAGGTTCCTCCAAAAACACTGATATGCTTTGCGATTCCCAAGACTTTCTGTTAAGCCGTACATAAAATACATTTTAAAATTCAATCAGGGCTTCATAAATCGATCAGTAGACTGAAAATTATTAGTAATGAACTGAACCTTACAGCAGAGAATTCCCTACCTGTCATGCCAGCTGCTAAAAGTTTCTGTGCTTGGCTTTTTGCCAATCAAATAGGACCATGAATACTGTAACTTTCCACCTGTCTCCAAACTTAATATGCTATTTAGCAAAATACCTCAAAATTACATTTTTTTAACTAATATTTTAAATTGAGCTGCAGGAAATACAAAGTCCCAAAAGATACAGTAATGAAAGACATTAAGTTCTAACTTTTATGTATTTAGCAAAAATTCAATACACTGGTGTTGAAAAAATTGTCTGAATTCTTCAATTTAAAACAGGGCTGATTAGTTTGTATCACTACAAATGCTGTATATGGACAGAAGGGAAACATGTAAAACTTTCTGAAGAAAAATCTTTCATAAACCTACCAGAATCTCTTAAGTATGTAAAAAGAAATCCCACTATGGAAGAACCAGGAAAAATCTGTTCTGTTATAATAAATTAAAGTAAAAATAATTTTATATTTGCCTCTTAAACCAAAGAATTCCAAAAAGTGTAAGGAGTTTCAGAGGGATAGCTGTATTAGTCTGTTTTTAGCAAAACAGCAAGAGTTCTGTGGCACCTTAAAGACTAACACATTTATTTGGGCATAAGCTTTCGTGGGCAGAAACCACAAACCATTTCTGCCCACAAAAGCTTTTGCCCAAATAAATGTTAGTTTTTAAGGTGCCACAGAACTCTTGCTGTTTTGCTTAAAAGTTTAATGAATCACTCACCCAGCACTGAAATGGACTGAAAGATTCTGTGCTAAAAGCAATAACACTTTTCCATTCATTTCTTGAATCTTCTTATAGAAATAAAAAGCTGTTCCACAGGGGACAACTACCTGGATTTTGTCTTTTTTTTTCCCCTTGCAAAAAGAATTTCCTAGCAGAAAGAGCAAAATTAGGCTTTCAGTCAAATTCCTGAATATTGGTAGCAATGTCATTCTTTTGCAGGTAAATATTCACAAAGCAAATGGTCATTTTCTATACCTCTCATTAATTCTAATAATTTTTTTTTTGCAAGTAGAACGATCTTTTTCCAGATACTCCTACAAAATCTGTCCTATCACGTTCATTCTTTAAAGTGAATACCTGAATGCTTTTTCTTAAAAGACTTTTGAATCAAATTTTCAAATCATCATCGAGTACAGATCCATAGATATAACTGCATGTGCCTAGTTTATGTATACAAATATACTATTTACATATAGATTGATTATTATCATAACCTTTATGTTTTGTCTCTGAGCACTGCAACATTTTACTTGATGAATTAATATTGACAGTTGGACTTCATAATAAGATTAATTTACTTCAGAGTTGTAAGATGGTGAAAATCTGAGTGAAAAAGTCTTTCAACCTTACTACAAGCTCTGAAGAGAGAACCTACAAATACACCTGAGAACAGTGGCAATTATCAAACAGGGAGAATTTTATTTTGGTGATATAAACCTTCTTTTGACTTGATGGATCACCCCAAATTATTCATTAAAATGTGTTTAGTTTTCAGCTGCTAGCACTATATTCTTTTAATTTTTTTCCCCAAAAAGTGCATAGTTAGAGATGTCATGTTTTTATATTACTTTTCATTTTAACTTTATCTATTAAGGGCCATAGTCTGATATCCTTACATAACTTATGCCACAAAAGTCAATGGGACCACTTGTGGAGATGATGCTAATCAAGATGAGGCCGCGTATCAGATATGCTCCTTAATTTCCACAGGCAAATAGATGTGCATGGCTCTTTAAAAACAAGGATAAAAAGATTACATCCTTATCCTGGAAAGCTTACAAGTGCTTACTGATGTCAGTGGGAGTCTCACAGCTCAATCTTCTTAAATTTATGGCCAAATCTGCCTCCCTACACCAAACTCAAGGTAAGAGGCTTTGCAAAGGTTCTATTCTGAAAGGGGCAGCAACTTAGGAACTGAAATAGCAAAACAGAACAGTGGCCCATTTAGCCAAGTCATCTGTTTTGAAAATGTCCAGTACAAGCATCTTATGAGGAAGCTACAAGAATCTCTATAAAGGACTATTATTCACCAAACCTGTTTAAGGGGGAATTTCTTCTTATTTTCTGTTGTTTAATTGGTTGGCTTATGCCCAGGAGCATAAGCAGGGTTTTCTGAGGCCACCGCAGACACACCCAGCAAGGGAGATGTTGACAGCTGAATCCACAGGTAATACCACTAGACTGCTCCCAAACCAATACTACCATGGGTAAAGGCCCTGTTGATCATAGGTGCCGTGGCCCCTGTCCCCTCCAGGGGCTCTACACTGCCTGCACCTGTAAACTACAGAACTGCATAATTCCCCTGCCTTTTGGTTCAATACTGGAGATGGATGAGCAGGATTTGGGCCTTAGTGAATTCTTGTCACCTTCATCTCTTCACAACAATTTGAATCCTAGGGACTCAGCCTTAGATATATGGGTCACACCAGAGGACTGTACCGAGCTCAAGGAGTCAAGGACCTGTAAAATAAAAAGCAAAACTGAAAGCGAGAGCAAGGCGAGGAGCCCAGTTGTTGACTTAGACACGTGAATCTTGCATTTGGGTTCTCAAAGGCTACAACTACACTACGCTAGGGATGTGATTTCCAGGGCACGTGCACATAATCGCACTGGCACTCATCAAGCCAGCACAGGAATAAATAATAGTGTAGCCATAGTAGCATGGCCAGAAGCAGCAGTGGCACAATTTAGCCATGCCAAGAACAAACCTGCCTGGTGGGTTATGTCTCCTGCAGATACACATACAGTGTTTGAGAACATCATTTACAAGAATCAGTCTAAGTTCCATGGGGCACCGCAAAACCAAACAAGCACCACAGTTATAAATAAATGGTGAGATCCAGTATATAAAAAAAACAGAAGCAAAGATTTATTTCAAAGGCAAATTTACCACTCAGTGGCACCAGAAAGAGGATCTTCACTGAAAATGAAACCTCTGTTTAATATGGCAACAAAAGTGAAGGTGTAGGTAAAATGTTTAACTATTTAATTACTGCGAAAAAATCTAGTGCATCAGTGCAAGTCCAATTTGGGACAGACTGCTACTTGCAGTATATAAAATATTGATAAAAGGAAGAAAATTGACCCCAGGACTGTTTATAGAACATGCCTGGCACTATGTTATTCAACTGACAAAATATTTAAAAGGAGGGTAGTACAGATTTGGTGCAGGTTCATCAAATCTGGGTCTAGCAACAAAATTGGTTCCAAATCAAAACCACTAATATAAACACACCTGAACTTTAATGAGTGCAGATGTAGAACAGGAAATGGTTTCAAACTTTGAGGAGTGGGCTTGTTGCTAATTAACTATAATTTACTTATGCTGAGCATTGAATCAAGGAGCAACATAAAACAAAAAAAAAAGTAGAAAAAAGGGACAGCTGATCACAATGTGTAAAAATTGGCAGTTAGAAAATATATAAAATTGGCAAGGAAAGCAAAATGTAAAAATGAAAATCTATGGTCATTAAGGTAAAAACAATTAGGATTTTTAAAAACATATTGGGAACAAAAGAAATGCTAAAAATGTATACGTCTAATACTAGATAACGATGGTAAAATTATCAGTCGTAATGCAGAAAAGGTAGAAGTATACAATACATACTTCTCTTATGTATCTGGAAAGAAGTAGGATATGCTCATAGCATACAGAGAATTAAATATTCTCTATTCCATCAATAACCGAGGAATATGTTAAACAACAACTATTAAAGCTAAACACTTCTAAATCTGAAGGAGTGGATGACTTGCACCCAAGAATTTTAGAAGAATTGGCCAAAGAGCATTCTGAACTATTAATGTTGATGTTTTAATAAATCTTAGGACATTGGGGACATTCCAGAGGACTGGAGAAAAGCTACTATGCCAATATTTAAGAGAGAAATGGGTGATCCAGAAAAAATATGTAGGTCGGTTAGCCTGATGTCAATCCCAGTAAAACCAAGGAAAGGCTGATATGGAATTCAATCAGTAAAGAATTAAAAAATGGTACCACAATTAATGTCAGTCAACATGTTATTTTTAGAAAATGGGTTAATCAAACAAACCATTATATTTTGATGAGATCACAAATTTTGTTGACAAAGGTAACTGCATTGACTTAATATAGTTAAACTTCTGTAAGACTTAGTTTCAATAATAATGGGGGATTTCAGTTATCCCCATATGGCTACATGGCACCTCAGGATGGAATACAGAGATAAAAATTCTAGTTACCTTTAATGACTGCTTCATGGAGCAGATAGTCTTGGAACCCACGAGGGGAGAGGCAATTCTTGATTTAATCCTAAATGAAGCACAGGATCTTGTCCAAGAGATAGACCATAATGTAATTAAATTTAACAGCCTTATTGGGGGGGGGAGATACCAAAGAAACACACCACAGTAGCATTTAACTTTAAAACAGGGAATTGCACAAATATTAGGAAGTTAGTTAAAAGGAAAACAAAAAATAGTCACAAGTGTGAAATGTCTGCAAGCTGCTGGAAAATACTTTAAAACACCATACCAAAGGTTCAAACTATATATATATACACATACACACACACCTCAAATGAAAAAAAACCAACCAAACAAAAACAAAAAACAGTAAGAGGACCAAAAAATGCCACGCTGGCTAAACAGATTAAAATTGGTGGCCAATGGAAAAAAGCATCCTTTAAAAACTGGATGTTCAAATCCTACTGATAAAAATAGAAAGGAGCATAAATTGCCAAGTCAAATGTAAAAGTATAATATGAAAGCTAGCGAAAGACACAAAAAATAGTATTTTTTTTAAAGTACAATATAAGCAGGATACCTGCCAAAGTATTAGTGGAGTCACTGAACATTCAAGGTGCCGTCAAGAAAAACAAAGCCATTGCAGAGTAATTAAACGCATTCTTTGCATCAGTCTTCTTTGCAGAGGATGTGAGGGAGATTTCCACACATGAGCCATTGTTTTTAGACATCAAAGCTGAGGAACTGTCCCACATTGAGGTTTTAATAGAAGTGGTTTTGGAACAAACTGATAAATTAAAACAGTAATAAGACACCAGGACCAGCTAGTATTCACCTAAGAGTTCTGAAGGGATTCAGATGTGAAATTGCAGAACTACAACTGTGGTATCTAATCTATCACTTAAGTCAGCCGCTGTATCAAATGACTGCAGGATAGTTAATGTGACACTAATTTTTAAAAAAGCCTCCAGAGGCGATCTTGGCAATTACAGGCTGATAAGCCTAACTTCAGTACCAGGCAAATTGGTTGAAACCTTATTAAAGAACAGATTTATCAGACACAGATGAACACAATATGTTGGGGAAGACTGAAAACATGGGATTTGTAAAGGGAAATCATGCCTCACCAATCTATTAGAAATGGTTTGAACACGTATGTGGACAATAGTGATCCAATGGATAATGTACTTGAACTTTCAGAAAGCCTTTGGTATACTCCATCACCAAAGGCTCTTAAGCATACTAAACAGTCATAGACTAAGAGGGAAGTCCTTTCATGGATCAGTAACTGGTAAAAGATCGGAAACTAAGAGTAGGAATAAATGGTCAGTTTTACAAATGGAGAGAGGTAAACAGCAGACTCCCCAAGGACCTGTACTGGGACAAACGCTGTTCAACATATTAATACATAATCTGTATAAAGGGGTAAACAGTGGTGCCAGAGGTGGCAATGTCTGCAGATGATACAAAGTTACTCAAGATAGTGAAGTCCAAAGCTGACTGCATACAGATACAAAGGGATCTCACAAAAATGGATGAATGGTCAACAAAATGGCAGATTAAATCTGATGTTGATAAATAGAGAATAATCCACATTGGAAAACATAATCCCAGCTATATATACAAGAAGATGGGATCTAAATTAGATGTTACCACTCAAGAAAGATCTTGGAATCTTCATGGATAGTTTTCTGAAAACATCAGCTCAATTTGCAGTGGGAGTCAAAAAAGCTAACAGAATGGTAAGAACCATTTGGAAAGGAAAGATAGTAAGACAGAAAATATCATAAGACCACTATATAAATATACCCATACCTTGAATACTGTGTGTCATTCTGGTTGCCCCATCTCAAAAAAAAATATTGGAATTAGAAGAAGTACAGAGAAGGGCAACAAAAATGATTAGGGGTATGCTTCCATATTATGAGAAATTTAAAGGGCTGGGACTGTTCAGTTTAGAAAACAGATGATTAAGGAGGGATATGATAGAGGTCTATAAAACCATGAATGGCATACGAGAAAATGAATATGGAAGTGTTATTTACCCCTTCACATAACACAAGAACCAGGGGTTCATCCAATGAAATTAATAGGCAGCAGGTTTAAAACAAACATGAGGAAGCACTTCTTCACACATCTTAGGGTCAACCTATGGAACTCATGGCCAGTGGATGTTGTGAAGGCCAAAAGTATAACTGAGTTCAAAAAAGAAATGAATAAGTTCATGGAGGACGAGTCCATGAATGGCTATTAGCCAAGATGGTCAGGGATGCAACCCCACACTCCTGGCAGGCAGAGGTTTAAGGACACCTGAAGCAGGAACTGAACAATAGAGGATGACTCACTTGATAATTGCCCTGCTGTGTTCATTCCCTCTGAAGCAACTGGCTTTGGAAACTGTTGATGTACAGGATAGTGGGCTAGACGGAACATTAGTCTGACCCAGTATTGCTGTTCTTATTCTGTTAAAAAATTAATACTATACACTAAAAGCTGGTTCACCGAGAGATATCAAAATGTAATTGCAAATGGGTAACCATCATCCAATGTGGGTATTTCTAGTGGTGTCCCACATGCCCCTGTTCTTGGGCCATTGCTATTCAACATCTTTATGACTAATCTGAAAGAAAACATAAAATCATTGCTGGCAATCTTTGCAGATAACAGTTATGCAAACCAACCTGGATCACTTGTTAAGATAGGTTCATTAAACAACATCCATTAACACAGACAAAAGTAAGGTCATACAGCTAGGAAGAAAGAACATAGATTACATTTATGAGATTAGGGACTGTATCCTGGAAATCAATTACTCTGAAAATGACTCAGGAGTCATGGCTGATAACTAATAGAATGTGACCTCCCAGCATAGCTAAGAGGGCAAATACAACTCCTGCATCTATAAACAGGGTTGTTTCTAGTAGGACTAAAGAGGTGGTATGACCTCTTTATGAAGCATTAGTAACACCCTTCCTGGAATATTGCATCTAGTCCTGATGTCCATACTTCAAAAAGCATGTTGAAAAACTGGAAAAGGTTCAAAATAAAGCTACAAGAATGATCTGAAGTCTAGTAAACATGCCATATGGTAAGTGACCAAAAATGCTCAACCTATTTAGTTTATTAAAGAGACAAATAAGAAGTCACTTGACCATGTTCTTCAAGTACCACAGTGGGGAAGATATTTCAGAACAATGACTCTTTAAAGTAGCAGAAAAGGGCATCATGAGACTGAAAGGCTGGAAGCTGAAGCTAAACTAATTTAGACTGGAAATAAAATACAAATTTTTAATACTGATAGAGAGCAATCACTTGAACAACTTACCTATGCATGTGATGTACTCCTAATCACAGGTAGTCTATAAATCAAGACCCAACATCTTTGTAAAAGACATCCTGGTACCTTAACTGAAATTATGAACTTTGATGCAGAAATTATTGGGTGAGGTTCTTTACCCTGTTTTATGCAAGAGCTCACACTGGATGATCATAGCATTCCTTCTGGCTTGAAAAATCTAATAACATAGTATTAATGTCTTTGCCTATATGGCTATACAGCAACATGTTATTACAGACATCTATTTAAGTTGAAAAATTCATCAGGTAAGTGCAAATGTCTAGAAAGTAGCCATGTAGCAGGTTTGCACAGGGCCCTCCTGTTGCTCAGGTCTTCTGTGACCACAAACCACTCAGGGACCTCGGCTTTGTGCTCCCACCAGTGAGGTTTTTTTACAGGTTGCTTGCCTACCACTTTCTATTTACAAACAGTCCAGCTTCACAACCTCAGGGGCCTCCCAGTCTCAGCCACCAACCTAAGGGAACTCAGCCTACTCCGTGATTTCTTGCTTTCTAGCTCCCCTTTTCCTCCTACTTCCTTCCTGTGAGCCTTTTATAGCTCCTAGCTAACAAGCCCGGCAGCTGCTCCCTATTGGCCCACTAAGTGCAGGCTTACTCAACCAGCTCTAATTCTCCTTTCTTAATTGGGCTCACGTGATAGGGCAGGCTCAGCTTTCTTTTGCCCAGCATGCTGTCACAGGCCTTTTTTTCTATTGCCACAAAAGGAAACCGTCTGAACATCACAAGGTCAACAAATTCAAGTGGGTAATATGGGTTGATAGTAAGTATGATAGCACACTTTTTCTTTCCGAATTGCAGGTGTTCATTTAAAAGGAGACAATTTTTAAAAAGAAGCTATCTTAAAGAAATGAGATTCAAACAACTGCAGCAAAGAAAACTTACAAAAATAAAATTACTTAAACATGCATGTAAATGGATATCGAACGCATTGTTGTAAAAAAAATGCACTCATACTTCAAAATGCTTTAGATCCCTGCTGTGAAAATGAACTTTTAGGTCATTCCAGCACTTTCAAAGAAGAGGAATTATTATATTTGGAATTGATTAGTTTAATGCATTTCATCAAATGTTTAACATTAATGGTAGCCCAAAGCTGTTCTCCATCTGTTTTACCATAAATAAAGTAAAACAAATGAACTGCACTTTTTTCTTATTTGATTCCAAGAAGTAATTAGAAATATCCCTGAGATCATCCAACTAATTAAAATTTGATGGGGGTGGAATTCTAATCACAGCAATGTGGCAGTTACAAAACAAAGGGTTAGACTCTGAGCTAGGCAATTCCAGAGCAAATCTATTTAAGGCAATAGAATTACTCTAGATTTACACTAGCGTAACTGAAATCAGAATATGACCCAGTGTTCCTTGCTAAATGGATGAAGTAGAAGATGAACAAATCCAAATTCACTATAAATGCATCTTTAAGTAGTTTAAAGATGGTATTTTAATAAAAAGTAGAAACCTGATACTTCTCTCACTTACACCAGAAATAACTGTTGAAATGAATGTGAATGTAATGGTGCAAAACCTGTATGAGAGAAAAATCAGATCACCATTTCAAGTTCATATCTTAAAAGAGATTACTTCAGCCATCAGAAAATAAGTTAAACTTTGGACACTTTGCTCTGTTGATAGATTTAACAGTTTAAATATTGTCCCTCATATCCACTAATTGACTGTATTTCTATCTCAAAGGACACATGTTGTCATGTTGCAAACTAGGTCTAAACTGGGCAATGCCTTGAAATAATGGCCTTATCACATTTAATTGCTCTGATATTTATAGCAATAACATTAATCATGATGAACTCATTTGGTATTAATGTGGAGGTCATAAATGCCTCTATTGGATCTTTACATTATTTCAGCATTAATTAGCTTGACCTTTATTTGAAGGGTAACCCTGAATGCCTAGTGTAAGAGTCCTACTTATAATGAAAGCCAGAATAGAAGAGCAATTCTTGAGGGAAACTTTTACAGAAAGAGCACACCCCTGAACATTTAACTTAGTCAAAACCCCATTTTCTGTTGAAAGAAACAGTACAGATAGAAAATTTTCAACCAATGCTAATTAAAACTAATTTCTTCACTGGTCCAAGCACAGAAAGACTCAGTCTATGGATGAAAATTGCTATACAGGATATGAGTGTTACTGCATTACTACCTATCACTGTGTGCCACCAAAAAAGTAACAAATATTGGCTCCCAGGAATAGTATGGGGTTAGATTGTGGCTTTTAAGCCACAGTCCTTCATAAGGGACCACACCATGTCAGGAGAAATACTAAAGAGATTGTGCTATCAAGCTAAATTCTTTGTGTTCCTGCTCCTTGCATTTGTGGTGTGTGCACTTTGCTGTATTCATTAGACCAATCTATTCATTAGATTAATTCATGGACAAAATTGCTCCTATTGATCATAGATGCACCAGACCCACTTTATGGCCCAACATGATGGTGAGATGGGTCCTCAGGTCAAGCAAATATAAGCAGTACTTGCATTTCCCAGGAAACAGGAATTTCTGGTATTGTACACAGCTATTGCACCAGTCACCCAAAAGATGGGAGCTTTTTTCCCTCCTCCTTCTACCTCTGTAGATCCATGAAGTGACCACGCAGAATCTGGGCCTAAGACAGAAGCAGAATGGTTCCCTAGTGTTCCATATTGTTCATAAATATAAAATGTGAAAATCTAGGGTTCACTCCGAATGAAAAGAAAAAAGGAGAAAAAAAGAACATTTGCATAAACTGAGATGAGCTTCAACCTATGAAACCAGGTCTGGATTTGGATCTGAATTCAAATTGTTACTGAGTGTGATGCAAAGGGCTGGCCCTGAAAAATGAGCTCTACAAAATGTACTGGGTTCTACCAAAGTCTGGATGAGGTGATTGCAGCTGATGGGCAGCCATATTCTCTGATGGAAGACATGTTATAAAGCCAAAAGGGATCATTAGGATCATCTAGATTGACCTCCTGCACATCACACATGGAACCTCGCCCACCCACTCCATACCAGCTCTCTGAGTTACTAAAATCCTCAAATCTTGAATTAAAGATTTCAAGTCAGTTCTCTAGTTCAGACCAGCAAGTGACCTCTGTCCCATGTTGCAGAGGAAGGCGAAACACCCCCATGGCTTTGCCCATCTAACCTGGTGGAAAATTCCTTTCTGACCCCAAATTTGGCAATCAGTTAGATCTAGAGCACATGGGTGAGACCCACCAGCCAGATGCCTGGGAAAGAACTCTGTAGTAACTGAGAGTCCTCTCCCTCGAGTGTCCCATCTCTGGACGTTGACGATATCTGCTAAGTTGCAGAAGAGCCATATGCCATTATAGGCAACCTCATCATACCATCCCTTCTATAAATGTATCAAGGTCTGTCCTGAAACAAGTTAAGTTTTTTGCCTCCACTACTCCCCTTAGAAAGCCATTCCAGAATGTCACTCTTCTTTTGGTTAGAAACCTTCGCCTAACCTTAGCTTGTTGATGGCCAGTTTATATCCATGTGTTCTTGTGCCAACATTGGCCCTTAACTTAAATACCTCGCCCCTCTCCCTGGTGTTCAGCTTTCTGATGTCTTTATAGAGGGCAATCATATCTCCCAATAGCTTTCATTTTGTTAAGCTAAACAAGCCAAGTTCCTTAATTCTCCTCTCATAAGACCTGTTTTCCATACCTGTGATCATCCTATTTGCATCATCTCCCATCTGTAAAATGGGACTAATGATACTTATTTTTATTTGTAAATTGCTTTGAAATGTACAGAAAACAACAGCTGTGTAGCAGCTGCATAACCTTAGAAATATTACTTGCTAGACATGAGAACTCCTGGATTAGCTATCCTTTCAGGAATTTTTTTTTTCCGAATATAGTGCCAGAGATCTACAGAAGAGTTCTCCCAAAATATTTAAAGCTGCTAAAACCAGGTATTTTTATTTCATTCAAGGCCAAAATGTGACCAAAACAACACTGTTGCACATTTCTCACTCTGACACCACACACTCAATAAGCAGTTTAACAGAAATCAGCTGTTACGCACTTCAAGCTCTTCACTGATAAGAGCACAGGAATCATGTATCATTCAAGCTGGTTTTCCCGTACTTAACAGCTGTGCCTTAATAATGGTCTGAATCAGTCATATTAGGACAAACTAAACTTCAAGAGCCAAAAGTTAGTAAAAAAATTATAAGCACTCAGTTGATACATTTTCAAAATCCATGCCATTCAGAAGGGACCAAATCTGCCTCAAAACTAGCTAATACAGGATCTGTAGCATCTTCCACTAGTTTAAATAAGCAAAATTCCACCAAGTATTTCAAATGTAGGGAAACACTGTGGTATCTCAGATGCCATAGTGTAGTAACTGTTAGTGTGGTAAATGTGGTGGCTTTTTAGTCTTTTACATTATATAGTATTTTCAAAGTGTCCTGTGCTTTTTTAAAAAACAAAACAAATCACTCCAAGTATGATGAATGGGTAAATGAGAGCACAACATATCTATCCACCAAAACTTGTTGCTGTCAGCTTCTCCTCTATGTGTGCCTTAGCAATCAATGTTCCAGTCAAGAGTCAGTTCTTTGATCATCTATTTAAGGCAGACATCTTCCTAAGAATGAAACATGGTTTTAGTTTAACTAGAAAAGAAATCTTGATGTTGCTAAATGTGACCTTTTAAGTACTAGTTATTTTTTGTTAAATAGTCACCTTCTGACTGAAGATCTGGTATTTAATGTGATTGCCAAAATGCAATTTGAAAGTGGGTACTGCTTTCAAATATGTGGAGGTCCAATTATCAGACCTAAATGTTAGATTATAATTAGCAGGAGGAATTATTATTGCATTCAAAGTTTTATGTTCAGTAAACAGGCTGCCAAAAAAGTGACAGCAGAATCAATGTTAGATTCCAGGGAAACAAATCCTGTGGAAGTGTGAACTTACTGAATAGATTGCTATACTGGAAATCAGGCTGCTCAGTTAAATTTCATCACTGCCCACATATATGGACACTGGGCAAATCATGACCCTCTGGGTGCCTCTCATAGACTTCAAGGTCAGAAGGGACCTAACCTCTGGCTGAGTTAGTGAAGTCCTCAAATCATGATTTAAAGATTTTAAGGTACAGAGAATCAACCATTTACATTAGTTTAAATGTTCAAGTGACCTGGGCCCCATGCTGAAAAGGAAGGTGAAAAACCCCAAGGGTCTCTGCCAGTCTTAACCAGGAGAAAATTCCTTCCCAATCCCAAATATGGTGATCAATTATACCCTAAGCATGTGGGCAAGACCCACCAGTCCGACACCTGGGAAAGAATGCTGTATAGTAACTCAAAGCCCTCACCATGTAGTGTTCAATCACCAGCCATTGGAGATATCTGCTGTTAGCAGTCGCAGACCAGCTACATGCCATCATACCATCCCCTCCATAAACTTACCAAGCTCAGTCTTAAATGCAATTAGCTTTTTGCTCCTACTGCTCCTATTGGAAGGCTGTTCCAAAACTTTACCAGTCTAATGGCTAGAAACATTCACCTAATTTCAAGCCTAAACTTGTTTATAGCCAGTTTATAGCCATTTGTTCTTGTGTCCACATTAACATAAGCAATTCCTCTCCCTCCCTGATATTTATCCCTCTGATGTATTTATGAAGAAAAATCCTCTCTCTCCTCAGTCTTCTTTTGGTTGGGCTAAAGAAGCAAGCTCTTTGAGTCTCCTCTCATAAAGACAGGTTTTTCATTCCTTGGATCATCCTAGCAGCCCTTCTCTACACCTGTTCTAGTTTGAATTCATCTTTCTTAAACATGGGAGACCGGAATTACACACAGTGTTCCAGATGAGGTCTAACCAGTGCCTTGTATAATGGTACTAACACTTTCCTTCCTCTTTTGGAAATACCTCACCTGATGCATCCTAGGACTGCATTAGACTTTTTCATAGCCACATCACACTGATGGCTCATGATCAACTAATGCACCCAGGTCTCTCTCCTCTGTCACTTCCAACTGATAAATCCTCAATTTATAGAAAAAATTCTTTAGTCCCTAAATGCATAACCTTGCACTTTGCACTATTAAATTTCATCCCATTTCTATTACTTCTGTTTTTAAGGTTGTCCAGATCATCTTGTACCTACCAATTTTGTGATATTAGCTAATTTTATTAACACACTCACTTTCTGAGTCAAGGTCATCAATGAAAATGTTAAATAAGATTGGTCCCAAGACCCATCCCTGAAGAGCTGCACTAGTAACCTCCCTCAAGCCTGACAGTTCACCTTTCACTATGACCTGTAGTAGTCTTCCCTTTAAACAGTTCCTTATCCACCCTCCAATTCTCATGTTAATCCCCATCTCCAATTTAACTATCCAATTTCTCATGTGGAACTATATCAAATGTCTTAACTCAAATCCAGGTAGCTTAGATGTTCTGCATTTCCTTTGTCTAAAGAAAAAAAATTAGTTATCTTCTCAAAGAAGGAGACCACGTTGATCTAGCACAATCTACCTTTTGTAAAACCATGTTGTATTTTATCCCAATTACTGGTAACCTTTATGTCCTTAACTACTTTCTCTTTCAAAATTTGTTCCAAGACCTTGAGTACAAATGAGGTCAAACTAATAGGCCTGTAATTTCCTGGCTCACTTCCCCTTTCTTAAAAATCGAGACTGTATTAGCAATTCTTCAATCATAGGGTAAGATCCTTTAATATTCTTGGATGGATAAATGGCTTCCCCTAATTAACTCCCATAAAGCTGTTTGAGTTTGACTTCCACCTCAGATGTGGTAAATTCTACCTCCATATCCTTGTTTCCATTAGCCATGCTGCCAGTACCCCATAGTTCTTCATTACCTTTATTAAAACTGAGGCATAGTATTTGTTCATTTGTTGGCCCATGCCTAGATTATCTTTAATCTCCACCCCATCCTCAGTATTTAGCAGTCCCACTTTTTCTTTCCTTGTTTTCTTTTTATTTCTATGGCTATAGAATCTTTTACTATTGGTTTAAATTCTCTTTACCAGGTCCAACTCTACTTGGCTTTTGCTAGTTCTCAATTTATCCCTACACTTTCTGGCTTCCAAGAGGTAGTTTTCATTGCTGATCCACCCCAGCTTCCATTTCTCATCAGTTTTCAGCTCTCTCTTAATCATCTGTTTGAGGTGCTTGCTCATTCAGCTTGGTGTGCAACCCTTCCCTACGAATTTCTTCCCCTTGCTTGGCATGCAGGCTTCAGAGAGTTTCTGTAACCTTGACTTAAAATAGTTCCAAGCCTCCTCCACATTCAGATCCTTGAGTTCTTCAGTCCACTTCCCTAAGTAATTCCCTTAATTTTTTAAAGTAGCCCTTTTGAAATCAAGGACCCTAGTTGCAAATGTTATTTTGTTTATCTTTCCATTGTGTTTAAACTGAATTAGCTCATGATCACTGGAACCAAGTTGTCACTTACAACCAGTTCTTTTATGAGGTCCTCACTACTCACCAATACCAAATCTAAAATGCCATCACTTCTTGTTGGTTTGGCAACTATCTGGTGAAGAAATCTGTCAGTTATCACACCCAGGAAAATCTGGTCCCTATCATTTTTAGTAGCACTCATCCTCCAATCTATATCAGGGAAATTAAAGTATCCCATAATCACACAATTCCCAGTTGTATTTATTTCTTTAAAAGCATTAAAGAGGTCTTTGTTCATATCAAGATCAGATCCTGGGGGTCTGTAACATAACCCAACCACTATCCCAGTGGAGCCTCTATAAGCTTTCTGTCCCAAAGTGATTTTGACCCAAACAGTCTCCATTTTATCCATTCCCTCACTTCTCATTTCTTTAGCGTCTACCTCTGTCAATATACAATGCTACTCCACCACCTTCACCTTTATTTCTGTCTTTTCTCAACTGCACAAACCCTTCAGTAGCTGTATTCCCATCATGACTACTATTCCACCATGATTCTGTTATCCCTATAATATCTGATTTCACTTCCTACACCAGTAGTTGTAGTTCCTTCATTTTGTTACCAGGTTCTTTGCATTGGTGTGCAGACATTTTAGTTGTTTCAGCTTGGCCTTGCCCAGATTCCTCATCTGATTGGGTGCACTCATTCTACTGCCGTTATTGCCTACCTGACCGTTAGCATCAGTGATATTGGCACTATCGTTCCTCTTAACATCCATTCTCCCACCCACTACTGTTCCCTTCTCCATTGCTGTATCCTTTCTTAGTTGAATCTCCTCCCTCTCAAAGTTAAAATCAGTTGTGGAGATTTCATGAGCATCTCCCAACCGTCTCCCCCAGATTCCAAATTTAAAGCTCATTTAATCAGTTGTGCCAAGCTCCGTTCCAGAAGTCTATTTCCCTCCTTACTCAGGTGGAGTCCATCCCATCAGAACAGTCCTTTGTCCATGAATGCCTCCCAATGGTCAAATATCCTAAAGCCTTCCTTATAGTACCGGTGTCTGAGCCATCTATTGATCAGTATAATTTTGTCTCACTTTCCTTCTCCTGTAGGCAGGACCCGCACATGGGGGGGGCGAAAGGGTACACTTTACCAGGGCCCAGAAACCCAGGGGTGCCCGGCCCAGGATGCAAACCCCATTATGTGTGTGGAAGGGGCCCTGTGTTACAAGTTTGTACTGGGCCCGAAAAAGTTATGCTTGGACCTTGCCTGTAGGGACAGGTAGAATCCCACTGAAGACTACCTGAACCTCCATTTCCTTAAGCTTCATCCCCAGCCTGGCATAGTATGCCTTGATATATTACAGCGAGAATCTAGCTGTATCATTTATTCTCACATGAAGGACAATCACTGGATTCCTTCCTGCTCCCATTAGATTTCTTTTAGCTTCAGATCCACATCCCGTAATGTAACTCCTGGAAGACAGTGCACCTTTCTGTTCTCTACATCAGTTTTGATGACAGGCCAGTCCGTTGTTGTTAATAGAGAGTTTACCTTCTGCTTACCTATCTATTATATGAGTACAATAATGCTTACCTAACTCAGTGACTTTTTATATGTACAGTTTTTGTAAATGTAGTGTTAAATAGCCAACCAAATGACTGTCCTATGATTCACTGATATAATGCATATGATAGTGTAATATAGTATTCTCTTGATAGTGCAGACTGTGTATGTTATTACACTGTATTTTTTTCAGAATATGCATCAGAAATGCCAAAGTTTCAACCTTAAATAAATAGCTCCCTTAAGAATTTCACATGTATAACCATTGAAGGAAAAATACCATTCTACCATTAGGACAAAAATAGAGTCTACCATGACTCTTCCACTTTGTTTCCCAAGAACTCAGTTTGACTCCAGTGTTGGCATACAATCAAACGATACTTGAGCTGATCAGGCTCAAGTGTAGGGGGTGGGTACAGGATATACCACAAATCCAAAGTTACAGAGCAAATCTCTTCTTTTATATGCATTTACACATTGCATTGAATTAACTGTAAACTGCAGCACACATTTAGGATTGGCTTGGTTGTTTTGTAGGAACCAATCCCTGTAAAGCATGCTCTCTCCACACACTGTCCATGTACAACTTACTCTTTACCACATCCTCAAATTCCTGACTTATTTTATCCATTGTAAATGGTTCTCTGGGCATTTCCCCTCTTATCTTAGCTAATGCAGACATTCTGTCTTTTAGCTTACTGACCAATTATTTATTTTAGCACAAACATTCTGTTTTCAGCTCGCTGATCTAGTTACCTTCCTAATCTAGTCTTCCAAGAAATGAGGCTCCCCCTATGTTTAATTACTCATGTCAAGCCAGGCCTGCACTGGCAAACTACAAACTAAACAAATTCAGCACAATGAATTCCTGAGTCAGTCTAGTACAATGGCATGTTTCCAGTATGTCAAAAGCCAGAGGGCTACGGCAGGGTACTTCAGGGCCGATATGTAAGCCCTAGAATGATCAAAGCCCTCTTCCCTACAGGCAGGATAGAGGTTACAGCTGGGCAATCAGGGGCACCTGGAACCAATTAAGAACCAACCCAGGTGTGCTTAAACCCACTCTGGCCAATCAGGAGCACCTGGAAACAATTAAGAACCACACCAGGTGTACTTAAACCCTGCCCTGCACTAAAGACAGGGAGGAGTAGAGGAAGGAGCTGTAGGAGAGGAAGGAGCTGTTAGAGAGTGAGTTGGAGCCAGAAGTTTTCTACTGCTGGGGAAACAGAGCAGAGGAGACCCTGATCCTGGTCCCCAGTCTATAGGAAGAACAGGTACCCCAACTGGGCCACCAGCCCAAACGGGCTAGCTGCCCTCCCCAGTGAGGTTGGGGAGACAGCCCTCAGGCCTATAGTGAGGCCTGCACCTGCTTGCCCGTGGGGAGGGGCCGAAGAAGAGGGGAAGTCCTAGAGATTTACCCGGACTGGGCTGGGACTACCTTAGGCCCCCGGCCTACAGAGACTGTTGCCAGTGGGTGAGCGCCAGAAAAGGGGGACTGGCGTACCACAATATGTATATATGTATATATATATATAACATTATCCGAGATCTTAATTAAAGCAGTCTCAAACTCAGAGAAAGAGAGGGAGAGAGAGAGGTAGAGGGACAGGGAGAGGGAGAGAGATAACCCTGACAAACTTAAATATCTGTAGAGAGTGTTTGGTAATATATACAGATGTAACTCTAAAGCCATCTCAAAGCAAGATGTCCAATTCCTATTGGCAATTTTGGCCATAAAAGACACTCATCCTTTAACAGATTGACAGAAATGAATCATGTTCCTAAATCACAACATTTAAGTTAGAAATAATAATCTAAATGAAATGTTATTGATAGGCTTTTGGTAGAAGAGGAATAGAAAATATGCAGAACCCAGCCTCTTCTTTTTTGTAGGGATCCACACTCCCAACTACAAAAGTGTCACTTAGCTGTTTTGGGATTGTGTGAACTCAAAAACTCCAAATGTTACCAGTGATATTTGCTTATCATGTTCCAATATGTCCGTGATGGCTAAGAGCTCCACCTGACCTCAGTTATATATGCCATCATCACCCCTCATCTGAACTAAAGTAATGCAATATATCTGACCATAAAGTCACCAGCTTATAGGAAATTCCAAACCTCACCATCTTCCACTACAAGAGCTAGGCACACTTCTTCAGAAAATGAAACACAAGTGACAGCTGTTAGTCATTACTTACACACTACCAGAAGGCATTTGGAAATTATAGTGATAAGATCAGTATGTGAATCTACACAGAACAGAATAGAACTGGGGAGGAAGTGGTGTAACAGTGTGGTTGAATATTAATGTGGTTTATACGAGATGATGAGTATATTGTATATGTCCCTTTCAGTGGATGGCTGTCAGCAAATGGAAGGAGTTTCCCTGGTGATGCTCCCAGGGTGAGCTCACTTACTGTTCTTGAAGAAGTTGCAATGAAGTCAAAGATGGCTACCTGCTGGAGATGAGAGGAGGGGCCTCTTGGCATGGAGGGGCAGTGATCTTCCTCTTTGTTTTCAACAGAAAAAAATCTCTTCCAAGGAAGACAAAAATAGACGAAATATTTGGAAAATATTTAGTATCTATGTAAGAAATCACTGCAATTGCCACAGGATATCATGCTATCACAAATGGAAGATGTGGAGGGCATGGGAACTATGTGTATTATTTTTTAAAAATATTATGGAAATTTCCATTTGTTTTAGAGTCGGTGATGGTTATAAGGATGCCTAAGAATTAACTTTGTCCTATGGACACTATAGGATTATAGGAAGGCAGACAATGAGGGTAATGAGCGCCCGTCGCCAATACTGAACACACAATACACCTGTCAATTCCTTTTCTAGTTCATCCCCACCATGTTTTAGTGATTGGGCAGGCTGGTGATTCCAGAGGGAGGAGGAAAAGTCTAGGCAGGAACCTTTCAACAAAGGGACTTTGTAATGGATGAAAGGCAGCATAGAACTTGAACAGGACTCACCAACTGTGAAGGTCTGACCATCAGAGAGGCAGCAGTTGTAGGGAGAAACCTGTCTCACCCAAAGCCCCAATGCTTGATGGGTGCCTGGTTTAAGCAGAACCCACTTAAACTGGCAAGAAGAGACTAAGTTTACGTAAAACAATATGTGTTCTGGCTTTTGTTAAAGGTAACATTCTTCCCTCTGTTTGCAATGTCCCTTTGGATAATATTCCATTTTGAACAAACTGTTTTCTGCTATTGCACTGGATTGAGGATTCCATAACATATCAAGTTGGACCTGATAGAGGTAAGTATGGATGGCAAACAGGGCATATTAAATGGCCTGATGATCCAACCTAAAAACGGGATTCCATTCTAGGAGAAGTTCTGGCGTAGGCCTGTCACTTGAATTATATGCCCTTGCAAAGATTGAAAGGAAGATCACAGGGGCAGCTTCAACCTTGAACCATAACAGAAGGAGAGTTGTCCATGCAATCATGAATGGGAGAGGAGGTTGTGGAGAAAACTCTCTTTCTCTTAAGATGTGGTCCATGCTATGAAAAAGTTTGAAAACCCTTGTCCAAGGTACAGAATAATGGGTTTGCACAGGTTAATGAAACTGACTGCATAATTGGCCTGTAGAAAATTGATTACTAAATGAATCCTAATTTACGAGTAGATGGCAAGTAGAAAAAACATCTTTTCAGTTGCACTGAGAACAAATCTGAGTTGGCAGTCATTGAGACAATGACTATGGAACCCCACAATGAAATTTTTAGTGTCCTTTTCCTGAATATAACAGCATTTTAGTGTTCATCCAATTCAGTTGTTACACCGTTAAAAAAGGTAATAATTTTTTAATAGTAGGAAAAGTGGCATTTTATTTTCCACACACAAACTCTTTTGCTCAAACTACTCCCTCACCTCACACACCCCAAAAAAGTCACTTTCCTGCACAGAGAAAGAATAGACAATTTCAAAATAAAGAGTGAAAGTTTCAAAAAGTTATGGGCAACTGGAAATAGAAATGCAACTTTAACTATAGTGGGTCATGACCAATACAACATGGAATAATATAAGAAAAATCAAACACAACATCCTTTGTTACCTATTATACTGCCACTTACCAGTTAGTGTGACACTTTTAAACTGTTATTTTTTCTTATTTGAGAAGCATATCTGGAAAGTTGTATTGCTTTTCAATGCACCATGACAATTGAAAGTAACCATGGGTGAATGGTACTGAAACCTGCAGCTTTTCCCAGATTTCAGTGCTTTGAACTTTTGACTTGAGAATTCCCCACTTCTCAAAGCAATGCATTCTCCTGATTAAAAAGAGATAAACACCTAAAAGTGCTCAATTACTTTTCCTTGTATGTCTTTGCAAAGTCTACGCAATACACACTTAAAAGAATCAACATCTTTTACGAAAGCCACAGACAACAGTTACATACTTAGAAGAAACCTTAGAATAAATCATTGTGCATGAGAGAGAAATTTGTAAAAGGTGTTTCACTCCATTCCAACACTGCCCACATCACTGACTGGCATAAGTGCTCTACTGCCTCCCTGCCCAACTTTCCACATCATACAAAGAAACTCTCACACAGAACTCTACATCTTCTTAGGTTGTTGCTGCTATTTGAAGGAAGGCAACCTGTAGCAGCAACCAGTCTTTTGTTTGTTCCTCCCTCCCCCCATTTTTAACTCTGCAATTAATCTCAGTTATCAGGAGGAGTCTTCCTTCTCGAAATAGGAAGGAGAAAATAAAACTAGTCAGGGTTCCCAGAGAGAAAACTAGGCATATGTTGTCAAAAGTAACTGGTGATTTTGTGTACCTCAAAGGGGCCTGATTTTCAAAAGAAGGGGTAGGCACTTTCTGAAAATCAGCCACCTTTTTATTTTTTTGTTCATGTCTGAAGTTGAGCATTCCTAAACTGAGAGACCTAAAATCATGAGTCACTTTCAAAAATTTAGGCCAAGTCATCAGAAAAAGAGGTTGATTTTGTTCTGTTTAAAAAGTTCCAGTCAGCAGATAATTTATTCCGAGGATCTAATTCAATCAACTTACGTTCTAACATCCTGACCAAGGTCTTGCCCCTGCTCCTATAGAAGGCAATGGTAAAACTCTCACGGACATTAAGGATGTAGTAGAAGGCAATAAACCCTTTTTGGATTGTGAAATATTTCCTGTTTTGAAGTTGTTCAATGTCACAATGTTTGACACCAAAATTTTGCAATTTTCCCCTTCTATTTTCAGCAGGTACTGGCTTGTCTATTGCACAATACTGTTAGGATCACCATATTTATGAAATAACATTGTCTGTGTCAGCTTGTGTCAGTTCTAGAGCTTGTGGGAAAGCTCCTCTTTTTCTGGACAATGATATTGACTAGGAAAAAGACACATTTTGTTTTTATTCCAAACATCTTGTTGAACGTGACTATTATCTAGAAAGTTTAACAACATAACCATGACAACTTGCATTTTTCTATTAGTGGCTAATTTTGACATGAGTAAAAAGAACCCAGTTCTTCCATTTACTCTCATTGACCAATTCCTTACTCCTTGCATAGTCTCACCAGACTGTTCAATATGTGCCAGGGTGACAGAATCAAACCCTAAATATGCACATTCCATTAAAATTTAACCTTTCAAGGGAATATTTAATTTTTAAAATTTCTTGTAAAAATTTTTGGTTTAAACCTTCAGTGTTACCTAGGAAACCCATTAGTGTAAGGTTGTTCCTTTTGCTTCAATTAACCAGATCATCCAGTTTAGCAGACAGCAACATTTCCCTGTAGATGTGATCTTGTTGAAGACTCTGGAAATATGTCTTGCATCCTCACCTCTACTAAATTTGAGTTCCACTTATAAAATTCTCTTATCTTTTTGATCTATTTAACCAAAATGTCCTCTTGTGCTTTTTAAATTTACTCTATGGATTATGCATATTAGGTTTATTGCCCTACATAATTAGTTTTAACTGCAGGCTTCTGATCTTTGTTTTCCCTAGAGTCTAATTTCTTGAAATTACCATTTTTTAGTGTTGCTAGTTAAAATAGATAAACATGAAATCTTGTCACTTTGTTTTCCTTGAAAAGTTAGAATATGAAAGATGAAAATCTGATTATTTAAGTATTACTTTAAAGATAATCAGTCATTAACTTCCCTTCTTATTGAGATTGGCTTCAAACCTGGCAGAGAAAATATTATATTGTGCTGATGGATTAATTAAAACTGGAATCAATTTTTAAAAAAAGAATAGGTAACTTCAAATTATGAGTAACAATTTCAAATGAGCCTCATTTAAGAAGCACCTTTGTATGAAACGTTCATAAACCATTTTTTTTTTATTTCCCACAATGTTCAATCAGTTACTTTATTACATATTTTTTAAAAATCAGTCCTGCAGCTTCAGATACATTTTCTTCACTTTCCTCATTAAGATCTAACACCATTCAGTTCACCATGCTCATTAAACACTATGTGTAAATCAATTACTCTGGTATTTACTGTGAAAAATGTTCTGTGAGTTTACAGAAGGAGATGATACATGGTCATGAAAGCCTTTCTCAAAGGGAACACGAGAGCCAGAAGATGGGCTCACTACTATTTTATCAATTGTCCTGTCTCATCCTTGTCAATCAGAATTTCTCTCCATATGGTATCTATTTGGTGGTAGTGCTTATACAATTATATAATTCCAGTAAGTAATGAAGGTAAAGTTCCTATGAAGGTATAAAGCATAATATTCCTCTGTGGTCAGAGGCATGCAGGTGGCCTCTGGCTGGCTGGCTGGCTAATTAGACCCACCCACTGCAACTGGGAAAAGATCGACAACTTAACTGGCTGATCCTCATAAAAGGAGCAGTAGGAAATGGAAGAGGAGGCTGCAATACCTACCTGAGGCTGTTGCAACTGCTGCATGAGCAGCTCCAAGAAATAGATGGACAGAAGGGAGACTAGGGAATGTCCTGTTATCACAAAAAAGGCTCTGAGGTAAGAAACAGGGACTTTGGGTTGATGAATGTGTGGCGTGAGGGACAGACTTGGGGAAAGTGACTTAACTATATAAACTTTGTGGGGAAAGGCTATGCAGCATTGATCCTGGCTTTCATTAAGAAGGCTTGAAATGAAGCCCACAGCAATTAATCTAACTGGAAACTAACGTCCCTGGATTCTGTGAGAAGGCCCCAGGCAAGATTTTCCCAGGTAGGGATCTGGCTTCACTGGCACAAGCCTGAGTCCAGCCAGAAGAGGGCACTATAAGGTAGGCCACAATCCCTTACATACATCTGAATTGTTTCATGAGTAGAACTCCTATTGAAGTCAGTAGGATTGTTACACAAAAATTCAAGGCTATATCCAACCCAAAGTAGTTATCTTCCTTCTTATTACTCAATATTCTCAAACTATTCCTTTCAGTAGCAGCAGCCTATCTATATACCTCACTGTTTTGTATCCTGTCCAATTATCTCATTGTCATGTTTATCTACCCATATTAAAGTCTGATCCTCCATTTAACTCAATCTCATGCCTAGTCTCCTAGAAAGTGGCCAAAAATCAAACAAACATTCATTTGGCATTCAGAATTATCATGCTGTGGTATGTGATGCTATACAACAGAGGTTCCTAAACTGTGGCTTTCAAAGAATTTACTGTTGGTCTCCAAAGGATTGCCAGTTCATGTGATGCTGGCTTGTCCTCTTTATTTCCAGATGCTTACATCAATCTTTTCATTTAAAAAACAAGCATGGATGAATGAGGAAGAAACTGGTACCAAAAAGAAAAAGCCAACTTAGTGCACATGAGAATTTATGTAAATGCCACACAGGTGTTCCACACGGTAAAGTCATTTGGCAATTGCTACTATAGCTCATTAGGTCACAGTCCCAATCACATTGAAGTCTACTGGAGTTATGCTTCAATGGAGAACAGGATCAGGCTCCAAAAATATAGATTCATAGAAGATTAGGGATGGAAGGGACCTCAGGAGGTCATCTACTCCAACTCCCTGCTCAATGCAGGACCAATCCCAACTAAATCATCCGAGCGCCCAATAGGGGGGAACAATCACCTCCCTCGATTTGCTGGCAATGCTCCGACTAATGCAGCCCAATATGCCTTTAGCCTTCTTGGCAACAAGGGCACACTGTTAACTCAGATCCAACTTCTTGTCCACTGTAAGCCCCATGTCCTTTTCTGCAGAACTGCTGCCTCGCCAGTCAGTCCCCAGTCTGTAGCAGTGCATGGGATTATTTCGTCCTAACTGCAGGACTCTGCACTTGTCCTTGTTGATCCTCATCAGTTTTCTTTTGGCCCAATTTTCCAATTTGTCTAGGTCACTCTGTATCCTATCCTTAACTTCCAACATATCTGTCACTCCCCCCATCTTAGTGTCATCCGCAGACTTGCTAAGGGTGTAACTTGCTGGCAAGAATACTGTGGAAGACCGTATCAAAAGCTTTGCTAAAGTCAAGGTATATCACATCCTCAGCTTTCCCCATATCTGCAGAGCCAGTCATCTCATCATATAAATCTAATAACAATACAAGATGGCTAAAGCTGGAGAGGAAGCATGTTTTTCTCACTGTCTTCCTGTCATCCATTTACAGAAGACTTCTGCTCAGTATAATTCACTGCTTTCATAAAAGTCTCTGGAAAGAAATATCAAAATATTGTCAAAGGGTTGTTCAAATGTTTACTAATCATTTTTAAATGTCATCTGTTTTTTTCCTGTGCATAAATTTTTAAACATTAAAAATATTAAATTTGTATTAATTAGCATTGAGCTCAGTAATTTGCATCCTAACTTAATAATGAAAGCAATGTAATAAAGCCAAAATTACAAATACAGTAGTTATCAAGGGATTTCTTTTTCAACCTGTAATGAAATTTGAAATAAGGTGGTGTTGTTTTTTACATATAAAAGATATTTTTATTAGAGCTCTTTCTGTGGAATATTTAATACACTACATCTTCAGATTTGAATGATGCAATCTAAAATGCATATTATTCAATTACAATAAAGGATTGAATTATTTCTTACCATAGAAATACAAAGTTTGCTTTAAGACATAAAATATCAGTTTAGACTACAGAAAAAGAATATTAAAACTGATAGTTAGACACTGCTGATCGTGATTGAAAATCACTTCATTAAATTATAGTAGAGAGGAATGAAGGACATCTTGTAGAAATGGAAATGGTTGCAGATTTAATTAAAACATTAAATTATTGTTGGAATAAAGGTCATAATCATAAAATGTAATTGAAGGGAGTACATTAGCATGTACCCTAAGGTATCCTTTCTATTTCAAAATATATATTACATATTTGACATTTAAAGAGGAAATGGGTACCATTTTATCTGGATGGATGAACTAAGATAAGAATGGTTATACATGATACAATTTAAGAGCCCAATTTTTCAAAAATTCATTTGCTCCTTGCATAGATGCAACATACTATTTTTATGTCTCCAAATAATAACATTCAGCTTCTTATTTATTGAGCATCTTGGACCTGCACAGAAAGCAGGGTATTGTACAGGATACTAAAACTCTTTCTCGGTGGCAAATGCAAAACTTATACCCCTGACTTAAGAGTATTGTTGTCAAGCTCTCATTACATTTATGGTAGCGTATAGCATTTATCACTGCACTTCTCTCCCTTACTGCAGATTAAGGGAAGTAAACAGTGCATAGTAAGGACAAAATAGAAGCTGCAAGCAGAATATATATCCAGGCACTGTTGCTCAGCAGACTGATAATGCTGCCACAAAACCTCTGGAACCATCGAGTGTTCTTGCTAAGGATTTCTTTTTTAAAGCAGATACAGAAGGGAAACAACTTTGAAGGTTTCTTCTCTCCTCTTTTCCAAATACTCAGCTATATTCAATATAGTTGGGAACCTCATTTATTTTTTAAAATATCTTCTATTGTGTTATACTTCTAACAGTAGGCTACATTTTTATTTGGGGGTGGAGAGGGTGCTTTTGTGCTGAATCATCTTTTGGGGAAAAATCAGAGATGAGTTCATGCTGGAAATTTGAAAACAGAAGACTCAGAGAGCTAAGCTGGGTTTCAGTAATTGATAATACATTGATGAATTAATGATTATGGTTGGAAGGCTTCATTCATGTGTCTATACTAATTCAGTTGATTTCTGGTTTTCTCTGACTATATATATGGGATGGTGTATTGGAAGTGTTAGTTTTTACTGTAAGAGCCCTGTCCAGCAGAAGATGTCCATAGCTTTCCAGAAGAGCCCCCTGATGCTTTGTTTGTGGAAGCGAACTTATTTAGGAAGACATGTGATGTGCTAAAGACTAAGTGTGTGTATATATACACACATAGTATAAGGAGCTTATATAGAGAACATCTTTTTATCACTGTAATTCAATCTTGCAGTTATATATAGATAACATACCTGTAATGACAACATCTTTTGTATATATTAAAATTCATTATCCCTTTATTCATTAAAATACTTGGAGGAGTAAAAAAAGAATACTCACCACGAACTGCAAAGTGGCTAAAGGGCCATTCCATGGCAACCCTACCTCTCTGTGCCTTCACACTCACACACATAAATCAGATGGGTTCTATTACATATAAGGCCTTCTACAGCCCTGATTTGGGCAACAGGATGTAACCCATGGGGTTAGGGAAGTTGCTGTAGAATGTGTGTGAGACCCTCCCTCATGCTACCCTTACTTTAACACCTCAACACCTCTATTGTCTTAGTCAAGTCATGAGCCTCTGTGAGGGCTATTAACTCAGCACATTTAGGTTGCAGGTCTAATGTTAGGTCTGAAGCTTCTTTGAGGTTACTTGCTCAAAGTCTCTGGCTTATTGGTTTCATTGAAAGGAGAAGGTCTCTGATCAGGTTTTTGCAGTTCTAGCTTGATGAGCTGATGTCAAAGCTCAGGCTCAACACATCTGTTGGTGGGCTGATGTCAAGGGACAGGTTTGCTTGACGTCATTAATTCAGATGCTCTAGCTTGCTGATCAGATACCTACATGCAGGCTTCAGTGGTTTCGCAGCTTTTGTTAACAGGCTTTAGGGTTACTGCTTAGTATCTCCAGATTACAGGGCTAATGTGAAGACACAGGTCCCTGATCATAGTGGCTCAGCAGGACTTTGTATTAACATAATATTAAACTCACATGATAGCTTCCAAGGTACCTTGTAAATAGGATGTGTTTATATTGAATATTTAGTGTTTCTATATTTTGTTTTGTTTTGTTCTGTTATTAATGTTGTAGTGATTAGTAGTCGTCTTAATAGTAGTTGCAGTGGGTAAGACATGGATATTCCATGATGCATAACTGTCCCTTATATTTAGCATATATGCTTAGTTAAAATCTTCTTTTGGGGGCTTCAGATAACTAAATTCCTCCCCTCCCCCCAATAAAACTGTAACATGGATCCTAGAAGTACTCATACCTGGAAAATTTTATGCAGTGTGTAGTTCACGATGGTGCATTCCAAAGGCATGTTTTCCAGGATGACCTTTAAGAAGTAGGGAGAAAAACTATTCTTGGCAATATTCAGAAAAGAAATCTATTGGGGAAGGATGGAAAATCCCATCCATCTCACCATTAATTCATTTGTTATTTTTAGCCATGGAACACTAATGTGTTAGCAAATGGAATCCTATTCTTTAAATACACATTAGTAATAATTTTGTCAACAGTTCTTTTTCCTTTGAAGTGCACTACAAAGGGGAAAATGACTGTAAAAACAACAAGTTTATTGTGTCTTACTGGTCCTATATCATATTTGTTCATTTAATCTTCTCAGGCTAATATCCAATAACTTCAGACTTGAGGGTAGGTATTTTGTCCTAGTAATGAAGACAGCTAGTTATAGGCATGGAAGATTTGAAGGCGAGGGGCACCTTAAGAACAGCCATACTGGGACAGACCAGTAATCTATCCAGTCCAATATTGTGTCTTCTGACAGTGTCCAATGCCAGGTACTTCAGAGGGAATGAACAGAAGAGGCAGTCTTTGAGTGATCCATCCCGTCATCCACTCCCAGCTTCTGGCTACAGAGGCTATGGACACTCAGAGCATAAAATTGTGTCCCTAAACCTCCTGGCTAAAAACCATTGATGGACCTATCTTCCATGAAGTTATCTAGTCCTTTTCTGAACCCCGTTATAGTTTTGGCCTTCCCAAAATCCCCTGGCAACAAGTCCCACAGGTTGACTGTGCATTGTATAAAGTACTTCCTTTTGTTTGTTTTAAACCTACTGCCTTTTAAATTCATTGCATGACCCCTAGTTCTTGTGTTATGTGACGGAGTAAATAACTTTTTCTTATTCACTTTCTCCTTAATAGTCAAGTTTTTATAGACCTCTATCATACCTGCTCTTAGTCGTCTCTTTTCCAAGCTGAAAAGTCCTAGTCTTTTTAATTTTGCCTCCTACGGAAACTGTTCTACACCCCTAATAATTTTTGTTGCTCTTCTAAAATGTGGGTTTTATTGTATAAAGTGAAAAGATTAGTAATGTTCACAAATTAAATAGTCAAAACTTAAGTCTAAAGAAAACTAGATATATTGAGCAACATTAAACACTAGGACTGGGATTTTCAACTTAGCCTACGGGAGTTAGGTGTCCACATTCCATTAGATCTTCTGAAAATCCCAGTGAGAAACGCACAGTGGTACATATGTGATTCATGCTACCATACCTTTATGGTAGTACTATAATTGGGAATAAGTGACAAGGAGACAAATTAGGGCTGGTATATACTTACCTCCGAGATACAGTGGCAGTCGACAGGAGATATGCAAGTGACGTAAAAAACTTGTGTAACCCATGTCGATTCCGCAGCTTCAGTTCTGCACGCCATCCATACTACAGTGCGCTGACGGGAACAGCTTTCTCCTCAATGCAGTGCTACGCCACTTTCAGAGGTGGTTTTCCTAGGTCAATTTCTGGATCGACTGAGTGGGTCTCTACTGACCGCTCAGTCGATTCAGAGAAATCGATCTGACAGCAGTGAATCTGCTGCTGTCAGTATAGACCTAGCCTTAGACAATAAAATGAATTTTTATCAAATTCAATCCTTTACATGCATTAAACATGACCACTAAGATAGATATTGATGTTAAAACAAATAAGTAATCAAAACATGATAAGAATATATTTTCTATTAATAAAGATTAAAATTAATGCATAAAATAAAACTCTTGCATTTTTCCCTTTAGTCCTGATATATGGGCCTATATATAAAATTAGTAATGACAAGGGAAAGAATCTAGTTAAGTTGACTGAGGCATAAACAAATGACTTGTGTTCAGGTGGTGAAATTCTATATCTGTGTATCTTTGAGAAACACCATACTAGAATATAGCTCTGACATGACAGATGTTATGGATATTTGTGATAATTGCCCATTTCTGCTGCTTTCTGAATCAATGGGAGGTTTGTATTGACTTTTATGGGAACATTATTGGATTCTAAAATGAATGACTCTACACATAAGCATTATGTAAGTCTATATTGTGAAGGGGAAACTGATATGTCCACAGAAAGACCTATAAAATCTGAACTAATAGTTTACTGTTGGCTAATAATCCTCAAATGGATCAACTTTTCCTAGAGATCCTGTTCAGGTGAAGCTTGTACATGTATACAGCTGCTTAAGTAAACTCTCAAAAAAACCATATTCATTGTGACTAACTAGTGAAAAACTTTGTCACCTAACGATATGGTAATCAGATCAACTAATAGTTAAAAGTCTTCATCTTCATTTCAGAGAGAACTGCATAAATATTTTGTAATTAATAAGTTACCTGATGAATGTTTGGGTTGTTTTCTTTTTTAAATTGACAGTTGTCCATTAACAAAATGAGATTTTCCTGAATTTAAATACAATGCCAAATAATTGTGAATTTGTGATAAATAATTGTGTTTGGGTGATAGTTTTGAGCACCTCATTATAAATATTCAAAAGTCAAACTACTTAAACTGGACATATAGGTCAGCATGTTCTAGTTGAATGAACCAAATCCTTAGAATTCTTAGTTTTTACAGTGCAAATATTTATAATTACAAATCTAATTTCCCTTTTAGTACATATTAGACAAAACTGGCTTAAAATTTTCTGTTCTAGTGAATTTTCCTACCACTAAATTCATTTGTTAGACTGCCCATAGAAACCCAACACAGGAATAAAACTAAAGCAAATTTAAAAATTTGAATGTTCATAGATTTTTTTCCAGTATTCATCTAGCTACATTTCCAAACAACCAATTCACATAATGTCGTTCTAGTATAAGTAAAGAACATGTGAACAAAGACAGGATAAGGTCATGCTAAATATACTTGGTCTATCTTGTTGCCTGTTGGTGAATTAATGGTTGATGTTGGGGTCCTGAAGCAAGTCAATTTCCACAGTTGGGGAGAAACTGATGACCCAGTCATGGTGTAATTTGTTTGTTTATACTACAGCTCCATAAAAAGTTACTTAAGCACGTAAGTCCCATTTTTAAGTGCCACTGTGATTCACAAAATTGTGACTTGGCTGCTGTCCAATTCTGCCTACACTTGCTCAGCACTTAAGTGTTTGCCATAACAGTTCCATAATGTTTCAGCTTCTGAGGCATTCTGTCTACACTGACAATGTAGGTCAACGTAATGCGGCTTACATCGACCACAAAAGTATGCCTCTCCCCTGGCATGTCAGTTCCACCAACCTAAACTGCAGTAAAAATCAACTTAATAAAACCACTTCTGCAAGTGGTGTAGCGCTGAAGACGAATTCTGTGGGTCGAATGAGCGTTAGTGTAGGCAGAGTGCAACATAAATCGACATAATTGGCATCCGGGAGTTATCCCATAATGCTCTGTTTTAACCACTCTACACATTCGCAGTCTGCTTCACTGTGGCCATGTAAACGGGAAATAGCTCCTCCCCGCAAGCACTGGGAAATTTTGAATTCCCATTTCCTGTTTGGTCAGCGTGGAGAGAGCCTGCCAGCACAACTGATCATGGTGACTGCACACCCCAAACACACTCCAGCCTGGAGTAGGCCTGAGGTCTTGGATCTCATTGGTCTGTGGGGCGAAAAGTCTATTCTGGCTCAGCTCTGAGAAAGCAAAAGAAATTTGGATATCTACGAGAAGATATTTTATGGGATGCTGGAGAAGGGGCACAACATGAACACACAGCAGTGCCGTGTGAAGATCAAAGAGCTGAGGCAGGCTTATCAGAAAACTAGGGAAGCTAACAGTCGTTCTGACTCCTCACCAAAAACATGCCACTTTTATGAGGATCTGCATGTGATTCTCGGTGGAGACCCTGTAACTATCCCACCATACAGCATTGATACTTCGGGGAATCTGGGGCGAGGATAAATGAGGATGAGTCTGTGGACAAGGAGGAGGAGAAGGAGGAGAACAGGGGGCAGGCGAGTGAGCTATCCCTTCTCCCTGAAAGCCAGGAGCTGTTTACAACACAGGCGCAGCCCACCCAGATGCAGGAAACCGTGATTGACTAGGATACTGAGGAAGGCACGTCTGGTGAGTATGCACTGCAAATTGCATGTCTTTGGTTATATTCCCAGTCCAGAATCTTCTACCAGTGGCAAAAGGCGTGTGCGGCGGTAGGGCTGGGCTTCCTCGTACTTGGTGTGCTTAAGCATTGGGTACACCCTGGAAAAAATTATGTATGTGCACAGGGATGCTCTCAGAATCCTCCATGCATTTCTCCAGGAAGCTTTCGTGTAGGTATTCTGCAATTTTTTTCAGAAGGTTTCTTGGGAGGGCAGCCTTATTTCTTCCACCACGATAGGACACTTCCCCCCCGCCACTCTGTTATTAATTGTGCAGGCATCATCGTGGAACACAGCATAGCAGAATAAGGGCCAGGCCTGTAGCCAGCAGGCTGATACCACCTATGGTTACCTAGGGAAAATGGTGCACATACAGTATGCGCCCAAGAAAGTTTTTTCAAGTGTGTGTTATTGCACAGCCGGGGATGGTTTCTTGGTTCAGTACACCACAAACTGTTAAGCAGGATGTTGTTGCTATGGGCCTTTGGCATTCAAAAACGGGTTCCCTTTTTTTCCTCCAGAGATGGTTAACCTGTACCCACCCCTCACCTTTTTTACCACCTGTTAAAAGCCTGATCAATTGGGACCCCGACATCCATGCTGCTCTAGGTAGTATGGACTTGTGCAGTATGGCACCAGGGATTTTCCTAACATAGATGCACTGGCCCCTTCCTTCCATGGCTGGAACAGCGCTCCGACCCCTGCAATAGTTAGGCTATGGTATGTGGTTCTAGCCTTCCCTTGGGAAAGCTAAGGGGAGTTATTTATAAATGGTAACATGCTTTTCATACATGGGATGAGTTAACAATGGGTACCTTGTGCTTTGCGTCCCTTACAGTGGACAACATGGCCTTCGACACACCATC
Source organism: Mesoclemmys tuberculata (assembly GCA_007922155.1). Lineage (NCBI taxonomy): Eukaryota > Metazoa > Chordata > Testudines > Chelidae > Mesoclemmys > Mesoclemmys tuberculata. Next base: position 2,601,686 of record ML675617.1, on the reverse strand, counting down.
TCATACCCCTGCATAGCGCCTGATGCAGATAAGTAAACAAAACCAGGATGACCTGTTTAATGAGATAATGAATGCCTCTGTGGCGGCTGACACAGAGCTAAGAGCGTGGAGGATTTCCTTATCTGAAAGGCTGGACGTGGACAACAGAAAGGCAGCACAGGAGTATGAGCATTCAACACAAGATGAGATGCTGCATATTATGCATGATCAGTCAGACATGTTGAGGCATCTGGCTGAGCTTCAGAAAGCTCAGTGGCAAGACAGACACCCTCTGCAGCCCCTATAAAACTCCGATCTAAAGCATTCTTTCCTAGGTTCCACCCCAAAGTGGTCTAGGAGGAGGGTGAAGGGTTATAAAAAATGGTGTGAAAAGGCAATCGTCTTCTTGGACTGGACAAGAAGGGAGAGATGGAAGGAGTATTAGAGCAGCCCTAGAGCAGTGGTTCCCAACCTGTTACCCACAGACCCCAGGGGGTCTGCAGAAAAGAACAATTATAACATCCTCATCAAGGAAATGTAAAATTTCAAATAAAACTAGTAGCATGTGGTGGTCCACAAAATGTTTGGAGGTTGAAAAGGGGCCCACACACTTGGAAAGGGTGGGAACCGCTTCCCTAGCAATCTACAAAGTGGAGAACAGAAGTACTCCTCTACTAAGTCACCTTCAGATGCCCAATTCAGTAGACATGCTGTTACTACTTTACTCTGCAGCTTTATCACAGTATGTTGTCTCAAGAGCTACTAAGAGAGCTGGCTGGGAAAAAAACACCCAAAAACATTGGAAACATTTTCCAAAATGTCAAGAATGTTTTTGTTTCAAGGCTTTTATACAAGTGATGCTCTATTTTTCAAAGCATTTCAAGATTTTTTTTTTAAAAACAAAAGTTTTTGGATTTTGATTGATACTTTCTTCCTTTCTCTGATGTTTTCCTCTGCTTCCCTTCCCTGCCCCTCTCCCATTTTGCTGGGGAACAAAATGAGGGGGTAAGAAAAAAGAGCAAGAACATGGAAAAAAGTAAGGAAATAAAACAGTGTTGACATCTTTGAGGTAGGGGAAACCGGAAATCTCCACACAAAAAAATGTGGGGTTTTTTTGCAAATTTTTTATTTTATAAAATAACCACTTTGATGAAAAAACTGTTCCAAATATTTTGACTAGTGGTACCTGGCACACTATGCATACCACAGCACAGTCACTAACTTCAGTGATAAAACTGTTATTCAATAGACCTTTTGTCAAGCAGAATTGGTTTTATGGTGCGGCTTCTGTCATGTCACTTCTTAATGCTGTCTCTTAATTTTACCAAAAATGAAAGCACTCTGTCTGCCACAATCAATAGCACTGTACAATGTTTGATTACTTCAGGTTTGCCAGAAGTAGAACTGTGAAGTACAGTATGTTAAAGAAATGGAACTGTCAACACCTACCAGTAAACAATTTAGTATATTAGAGAGTAGTAAATTCACCATGAACCGCCTAGCCTATGCATCTACATCAGCATATAGTTTGGAATAATGGCAGTAGATATTTTTTGTAAAAAGGAGGTTTATTTGTCCAAAATTATGCAGATGTGTTACCTATGTGTTTCCTATGATGGAAACTATCATTTTCAGTACTGACCCTAAACATGCACACAAAGTTCTTAAAGCAAATTAGTCTCCCAGTTAATAGGAAACATGAATGAAAACAATAACGGTTCTTCCACTTATTGGTAGAAATTCACAGTGAAATAATTGTACAGAAACAAGCTCTGAATTTTGGATGATAAGGTTATGAGTACAAGGAAAGGTTTTATAGCAATGGATAAATTAATGATGCTAAATGAATTAACTCGGATACTTTTCAAGACATTCTTTCAGGAGTTTCAGGTATCATGGGTACTTTTCTGTAAAACTGTGTAGAAAAATGCAGACAATTACTGGCCAGACCCATTATGCACTGTAAGATCAATGTATTATCCATACCATGATGTTTATTGATTCACAGTCTAAGAACTGTGCTGATTATTGATTCACATTTGTGTCATTTGAAGATTGTTTCCTTGCCTGCCATCTTTCTTTTGGTTTAATGATTTATTTGTTTTCCTGTTCGTTTTCCATTTGAAAGAGTTCTTTTCTTTACTGAGAAAATTAAATAAATAAATACGAAGTTAAAAAAAAAAGAAAACGAGAGAGATATTCACAATGGCAGAAATGAGAATGCCGCATCTAACAACTGTGAGGTCATGGACTAACACAGGTCCTCATACAATAGATTTCAAGATCCATACCACACTCTGGCCATCACTTTTCATTTGCCTGCATACCAAGACTATCGGTATCCCTCAAAACCTCAGTACTGTGTGTCAAGAGCATTGTAAAAGCTAGACTTCACACAAGTTGATGCAGGGTTTCTGATAACACATCTGAATGCCCATAAGAGACATTTCTCTTTTACAGAGTCAGGATCTTCAGGAATGATGATGTAAATCCTAGAAGTCTGGCTGTTATTGCAAATGCCTCTCTTCTGCAAAACATGTGTAGGTGTCAGTAATAATGCATTCATTTATTGGGGGAGATAAATCTAAGACCAGGACACCTTTTCTAGGATGGTCTTTTATTTCAGCTGTCCTACAAGTGCCTCTTTTAAATGTATTTTCAGCACTGCTGGTGCTTTCCTTACTGTAAAAAAACAAAAAAAACAAAACCCTCAATCTGTTTCTGTATGCTCACAAAATAGAGGTTATGGGATGAGACCAGGCTTGTAAGGAAGAGACAACACTGATCTTGCCCTAAACTCCGGAGATGAAAACAAGGTTTGGTGAGCCTTTCCTTAAAGCTGTTATGGAGGACTGCTGCTCACAAAAGGTTTTATCTTGCAGTATATTGTGGTCATGTTCTAAATTAGCAGAGTTGGGGGAAAGATTCTTTCTAAACATTGAAAAAAATATTTTAAAGTGTTCCTTACAAGAGTAAATGTTCTTTATTCAGAAAGCACAATTCTTCCCAGATGGTACTTTAAACCTGTAAGTGTTTGCAGAAGACAGGCACTGACCAAAATGGCCAAATGTTTACATTTTAAGAGTCATCATATCTTGAACTAGTGCACTGAGGTTCTTCCTCCTGAGATGAGAGGGGCACAAACCTTGACATAATAAATAAGTTATCTAATGATCTCGCTGTCTGGCTTTTCACAGGAACTGCCTTATTACCTTCCACCGACTTTCCTAAGCTGCTTAAGATGCCTCAAGAGCTTCAGCTGAAAATGTCTGAAAAAGGAGCAAGCTCTGATCATTCATCCTAGCTTCATTTTGAGAAACTACATCAGGAATTTGTCATGGTTCCCAAGAACATGGAAATCTGAAGTCTTTTTGCATTTCCAGAAAGCATCTCCCACAAACTACTGCTTCAGGAAGTTGTTCCAGAAACTGAGGGAGAGTTGCCCAGAATACTATACATCCAAAATGGTGAAATTGGGGGAGGGCAAAATTGCACTGAAAGTGAATGGCTATTGTAAAAACACTGCACATTGATACTTGCCCCAATGCAATACCAATGATTAAATTACCAACAGTTCAGTTCTCAAGTCCAGCTGGAACATCCATGGTCCACTAGACCAAGATGCCTTTCGCGCTACTGATCATTCCCATTTGTAAAACAAGGCTATGTTGGTTGCTCAGTAGAGTGAAGGAGATGGTTCGGTTATTGGAATTTAACTATAATGTTTGCAGAACTGCTAGCACAAGTAGTGGCAGCCAGTATTATATTCTCCCCTCCCCCGGCCAAAGACTGGAAATTTTTCTCAAGTGTCTTGTTATGGATCTGTGGCAATGAGTATGACAGGACCAAAGAGTTGTAGTTCCTGGTAGCTGTAGGGCCAGAGGAGGGATGAAGCAGTGACAAAATGGCACTTTACTATTTCTATTTCCAAGCCACCTTTGGAGGGAAAAGGCTAGAAACATTTTAAAAAAATATTATTTGGCCCCAAAATCAGGGACCTGATGGCAATGAATTTTGTGGGCCGCAAAGATTACCTCTGTTTGCTCCAGTGGATTTGAATTCTAGTTACACTATCATATCCAGACACAATGCAGTCTAATGAAAAAAGTAATGGGAGATCCAAGGGAAAACCTATACATGTCTGTGGGAATTGGCATACAAGTCATTCAAAATGAATGAATGCATAAATAAATGAATGAAGCATTCCCCTCACAATGTGTTCTGTTGGGAGAAAGCCATTCTAAAGAAGCCCTACCAATAAGGATTCCAGGGAATATTCTGCTAAAGCAGCAGCACATTGCTTACCTAGCCTGGCCATGACCCATAATGAGTCAGCCTCTCACGCTGGGGCCTGTACTGCCTAGCTTTTGTCTCCTCAGAGATGCTGGAACTATAGGTACTTCGCACACCCTCTGCTCCTGAACCTGATTGATTCAAGCTCATCTTTTGGAATCCAAGCGGCATGTCCAGATCAATAACTAAAGTAGAGGGACCAAAGCCTGCTGTCTTGATACATGTGAGCAATTTCACTGAAGTAACTGAGGCAAGATTTACGTTTCATTTTAACTGAAGCAAACTCCTGCTTATTTAAAATGTGAAGCCCTCACCACGCTTAAGAAATATTTAAGAAAACAGATGTAAAATGTAACCTTATAAATTGATTCTTCTGTATTTAAATTTGCAACTACCATTGCTTGGCTTAAACAGAGTTGACCAAGCTTCTACTACAAAGTGAATAAGCAACCATTTGTTTCCTTCCAATCACTGGACTGACCCTGATGTTAATGAAGTAAAGAGTTTTGATACCAGTTCCTCGATTTTGTTCTAAATTCGGTCCCTGGGCCTGAATGACGTAGGTCAGGACAGAGATTGCTGTTTGATTTTTCCACGGTCACAACCATGCCCTGCCTGTCTTTAACTGGGACCATCATTCTCTTAACACAGATTTAATCACTTTTCCTCCAGAAATAAAGCATTTGCATATGTAAAAGTAATCTCCAATTACTGCACTAACTAGGATTCGTTTGTTTCCTGTATAAGTAGATAAGAATATTGATGTTTGTTTCAAATCAGATTCCCTGACACATGAATGCCCTCTCTGAATTGATCATTAAAGTCAGTACATTTCCCCTTCAGTTCCCATGATCCACCTCTGCCCCTGCAAAATAACAAACAATTTTAAAAATCTGTCGAATAAAGATTGCTAGGTTGAGGTGCAGCATGGGCTAAAAGATAATTTACTGTTTAAAATGCACACATATATACATAAACCTCATATATATTTGATTGTATACCTCTTCCCCCCAGCCTTCATGTAACATTTGTCTTTTTAGGTTTTCTTTTGGCAGGTGCTGTGTATTTGAACATTGAACATGCTATAGCAATATAACTAAGTGCAAAAAAAAATGTTAGAGAGCATAGTAAATGGACAGAAAGATTTTCTTACTAGTGACTTTCTATGGACTGCAACCACAACCACCATTCTGCCAGCCCACAAACATGAACTAAGTTAAATTAAGGTGATAGTTGAAAACTATCATGTTTGGATGATCCATAAATAATAAGATGTGCTTATTGCCACCAGAAGCCATGATCTGAGTGCACGATTATGCTAGGTGTAAATCAGGGCAGGATTTAATCCCCGCATGTGATTTTCAAGTTATATGATAATGCCTATGGGTCTGTAATGCTGTTACAATAAGGAACATGTACCTCTTATATTTTACAAATGCTACCTCCTACATTCGTGACATTTAAACACATGACGTACACCAGAAAGCAGATATGAAAAGTGTAACAAAAGTTTTCAGTGCTAATCACATGCATAATTTTATGTCAGGATGGACTTTTTTTCTAAAATGTCTGAAGCAAATCAGTTCTGAAGTTTGCGAGATTTGAGATTTCAAATAATAGGTGATGTAATTGTTTAATGTTTCTGGGTTTTCCTATGGTGGTTTTGTTTTAATTTGTTTCCCTTGCAGCAAAATTATTCATTCTCATTCATGGTAGTATGCTATACAAATAGAAAGACGTTTAACTTTTAAAAAAAAGCATCCTCAAAAGTAAGAACTAGTGAGCAAAATTCTGCTCTAGTCCATGTTAATGAGATTACACGGGAATAAATGCTAACAGAATGTGTCTGACTGTAGAATCCAGTCAAATTGTATAACAATGGACCAAATTTCTGAATTTGACGTGAGCATGTTCCTGAATTGCAGTGCACCTTAAATTCTTACTACAATCTACATGAGTTTGGGCACACAGCATTGCAAGATCAGGTCCCTCAGCCTAATCATTCAGGATGAAAAGCACTGGTGAAAGTTATAAAGAGAGAGTTATAAAGAGTTATAAAGTTATAAAGAGAGAGGCTACCAAAACAGAAAAGGCAAGTAATCTCCCATTGGTTGAATGTGCATAAGCATATTCTGCACAAAACTGCTCAGGATTGACATGAAGTCTGCAGTATCCGCTGTTAGTATTTACCAGATGAAATCAGAAAAAGAAAAGGGGAATGTTGGTAGCTCATAGGATAAAGTGAGAAAGTCTTGCTTTTTTTTTTTTTTTGCTGGGGTGGGGGAGTTAAAGTGAACTGTTTAAAGTGAACAGTTTAATTTTGAGAAAACCTCGCAAGGCTGCTGTCAAGCACTTTATATATATACGGTATATATTTTAAATTAAATGATTTTATATTTTTATATTTTATGATTTAAATCCTTATATTTTAGATGAGAATTTTGTCAATAAGCACAAAGAAAAAATGGAATATCAATATCAATGCCATCGCTTGAAAATATATTTGCAATGATAAAAAAATCTGTCTCTTCCTTAATCACTGATCTAGTCTGTGTACTGATTACTCATTTTTGAGTTAAACAACATTTTATCTAATGAAAACGGCATGGCTATTTAATGAGAATATTTCCAGTAAAAATGCATTAGACTACTTTTAAAAACTGCAAAATATCAATTACTCCTATATGAAAATACTTTCATGAAGGCGCTGTGATTAGAAGAGAAGTCATTATGTGATTCTAGCACCTGGCTTTGTAATATTATAATACACTGTGTCACCTTAAACATGATTCATTGAAAAATGGTACTGAGCAAAAGTGAGCAAACTAACATTTCATTTCTGGAGCACTGCAAGGAGTACAAGATAAGATAATGAAGATAATTAAAAATAAGAAGCAGTCTGAACTTTTACCTATATTTATTTCACGTACTTAGCATCACTTCAGATTATTAAAATGGCAAGTATTTTTAAAAATATTATTCACTTTTCACTATCTGTGCTGCTCATTTAGTTTCATTTCTCTCCATGCATTTATTTTGAGTCAGTTGCTTCTTAGTTTCAGCTTTTGCCCTGTGCACTAGTTTGTTTGTGAGTTGAGGAAGGATGGTCTTATGTTTAATGACTTGGACTGAGACGAAGTTGAGTTAAGCTCCCTGGTCTACCACTGACTTCCTGTGTGACTTTGGGCATGCCTCTTAAAAGTTAAAATTTCAAAAGCACCTAAGTGATTTATTCACACATTCCTAGGCCAGACAGGACCATTGAGGTCATCTACTCTGACCTCCTGTATGATGCAGATCTTAGAATTTCCCCAAAATAATTCCTAGAGCATGGCTTTTAGAAAAAACATCCAATCCTGACTTGGGAGCCCAAGACCTATTTTCATATTTAAGTCTCATTAGAAGTCAAAGGGATTTAGAAACTTCTGAAAAATTACCCTTAATCTTCCGTAACTCCGTTTTCCATCTGTTAACAGGGACAATGCTTTCTCTCGCCCTCCCTTTGACTGTTTTGTCTATTATATTACAAGCTTTTCAGGGCAGGAAATGTCTCTTTATCTATGTTTCGATAGCATTGGACACAATGGGGCGCTGATATGGCGCCTCTAGGCAGTACTATAATACAAATAATGTAGGTCTGAAGATTTATAAAAGTTTCATTATTGGGACTGGCTTGCTTAAGCACCTTGCAGAATTAGGGTCTCAAACACTGCTGCCAATTGATCTTACTGCCTTGAAATAAGGGACACAACTAATTTCATAAGGGGTAAAGCTAGCATCTCTGAAAATCAGACCACTTATTTAGGTGCCTAAAGATGGATGTAAATGCACAGGCTTAGACATCCAAATTTGAAACTCTTGCCCAAAGTAGTTAAATTAGATACCCTAAGGTGACATCTGGCCTCACTGAAATCAATGGCAAATTTCCCAATGACTTTAATAAAGTCAGGATTTTATATCTATAGAATGTTTAACCTCATCCTAGGCCTAATGCAAAGACCACTGAAATCAATGGAAAGACTTCCATTGACCTCAATGAGCGTTGGCTCCAACCTTTCACTGAACAAAAAATAACTGGATTTTAAAATATAGCAAATTGACTTAATTTTCATAAAAATCGACATACCCAATCTGATCAGTATAATACTAAAATATCTAATGGATTTTCGGTAATTAGTTTTAAACAGGATTTTATTAAAATTTTGCATGACTAACAAGAAAGTTGGATAGGACCCACCAGCACTTAAAAAATGGATATATTTGAATTTGGATCTATTTCTCTCCCAAAAGTTCTGTACTATATTATTTTTTTTAAGATAGTTTGCTAAAAGCATAAACAGTCAAAGCATATCTGAGATTGATCTTAATCAGCTTCTTTTGCGACCTTTTGGTAACTGGACAACAAAATAGCAGATGAAATTCAACACTAATAAGTGAAAATTATTGTACATTGGAAAAGATAATCCCAACTACTCGTATATAATGATGGGCTCTAAAATAGCTATTATCACTCAAGAAAGAGATCTTGGAGTCATCCCAGATCGCTCTCTGAAAACTGCAGCTCAGTGCACAGCACCTGTCAAAAAGGCTAATACGTGTCAGGAACTATTAGTACAAGGATAGAAAATAAGACTGAAAATATAATGCCACTATATACGTCTATGGTGTGCCCACATCTTGAATATTCTACCCAGCTCATGTCACCATATCTGAAAAAGATGATAGAAGACTGGAAAAGATTCAGAAAAGGGCAACAAAGATGAACAAAAGATATGGAATGGCATCCATATGAGGACAGACTAGAAATATTAAGGCTGTTCATCTTAGAAAAGAGACGATTAAGAGGGAATGTGAAAATCACAAATAGTGTGGAAACAGTGAAAAGTGTTACTTACCCTGTCTTACAATACAAAAAACACTAGGGGTCACACAATGAAATTAATATGTAGCTGGTTTAATGCAAACAAGTAGTACATTCTTTTTTTAAACACATCACACAATTAACCCGTGGAACTCATTGCCATGGGAATTTGTGATGGCTGAAAGTATAGCTAGGTTAAAAAAAGTTCATGGAGGATACTTATTTCAAAATGTTTTCAGTCTTTTTTGTTTTTCTCTTTGAAAAGCTAGACATGGAAATTGAAACAAGATGCTTAAGGATGCCCCATTGTCAGAGCAACTCCAAAAGCTGAGAGGCGGAAGGACGGGGTGAATCTTTCCAAAACTGCACTATTCTGTACACTCTCATTGATGCTCTGATACTACCACTCTAGGAGACAAGATACTGGGCTTGATGGACCAGAGGGCTGATCCAGTATGTCAATTCTTATGTTCAATAGTCCAAACAGTATTAAAAGAATAGCAATGGGGAGTAGAAAAATATGTATAACCACCATAAAATAAGCAGTGTTTTGTTCTTATTGGCTTGTTTTCCACATGCCCAGAAATTCAAGCAGCAATTTAAGGGTCAAAACCCCCACTGTATAATAATTGCATCTGATAACTTCTAACAAATAATCTTCCCCTAGCACATCATTAATGCTGCCTCCTCATTTGGCAGAGAGAAAAATCATAGAGTTGCTACCAGTTCTAGAGTGCAACATCAGCAAAGATCTTATGTGTTACTAGGAGAACCTATAAAGTAATATGACCTCCCATGTTGCTAGGATTTTATTCCTTCCTGCATGTAACTGTCAGCAAAACTATTGGCATATGAATAAAGTTATATTCAAAATGTAATTTGAATCTCATTTTAAGCATTTGCTATTATAATGGAAACATTCACAACCCTACATTATAATTTTTAGTCAGCATTTCCCTATGAACTCTGGCTTTACAGGGTTTATAATTTAGTCATGAGTGCTTGTGTAGGGCTCAAACAATTGAAATAAAATGTAAAAAAACCCCACCATTTTGTCTAGGTTAAAAATAGAGGGCAAAGCAAACAGAAGTTTTCTTGTTCCCAATGCATTTGCATACATGTGTAACTAAAACACAGCTCTTGTATTTGAATAAAATGTTGAAGGCAGTTTATTTAGAATAAAGACCAAACCCAAACATAAACATAAATTCTCTTCTATGAATTGTCAAGTCAATAGCTAAATAAATAAATTAATAAAATAAACTTGTTTCCGAAGGCCTGATCCAAAGCCCATGAGAGTCATTGGAAAGACTGCCATTGACTTCAATGGCTTCAAATCAGGGTCAAAGCACTCAGAATACATGAATTAGTCTCTATAATAATAATTTCATTTCAGCCTATCAGAGTTGTAAAATACACTAGAGAGCTAAAATGAAACTGTATTTTTAATCAGGCAGATTGGATGTGAATGCAGAACCATCACCACCATGTGCCTACAAAATGAAGGCTGAGCTCCCATACACCAACCACTCTCCAGGTCATAGAATTTTAAGTTACATGCACATACACAAATATCAATATAGAAATAAATCAAAATCGCTTTTTTATTCACCAGATTAATATGTGAAAATACTACAAAATGGGGACCCTACTGATATGACAATAAATGAATACAACAGTATTGCTTGCCAGAGTACAACAAATGTCAGCAGAAATCTAAGTCAAATCTGGTTTTATGACAGTTAAATTCCAAAGAATTGTACCAGATTATTCACCAAGAAAGAGAAACGTGCCATATTCCAGATCAGAGTAGCAAGAAATGAACACCAGAATGGTTGCCACCTGCCCAAGTGACTTTTTCTGGTGAGGGAATAGGAGCACAGAGGTAGATGCTGTCTGCGGGAATGGGCCAAATTCCACAGGATTGTGATTCTTACTATGTTCCTGGTCCTGCATGGAGAACTTGATGGCATGAAGGTGCAAGGTGCATCTGCTTAGAGATCCACTGACTTCACTGTGATTCCATTAAGGCATATGCCTGGTGAGGTCTCAGTGCAGGATTGGGACCTGGCTTTCCAGGCCCATCCTCTACACTGCATTCTCATTGGTCCCTCTGTGGTGATGGGATAAGGGTAGAATAAGCTATCAGATACATTTAACTTCATAGGACTACTCATATGGTTAAAGCTAAAGCACTTGCGTTTCCAGGATCAGGGCTATAGATCCTTAACCGTATCACTCAGCATCTCTTCCTTTCAATTTACATAGCTGTAATATGTGGATAATAAATACTCTGGTCCAAACCCTCAAAGATGTTTAGGTGTCTAACTCCCAATGAAATCAATGATAGTTACACGCCTAGACACCTTTGAGAATCTGGGCCTTCTTCCCTTTCATTCATTGCTTGCTAAATGTTTTCTGATCTCTAAATGAGTGCTGCTCTTCATATGTGAAGTATTGTTATTATTCATACTGCAATATTAGTAAATCATTTAGATATATCCCCTACAGCTGCTGTAAATATTTAGCTGGTCTGTACTCAGTTATTCATACACTTTCAAAGATATAGTTTGTAACAGACAATGCAGAGGTTGCTGGTTATATAGGTTTATGAAATACATTTTCTGCTTATTTCCAGAGCAATGAAAGTATAAAATTCCATTATGCAAAGTCAATTTAACTAAATAAGCTAAAAGGAGAAGAGTACTTAACTGACCATGCAGGTGATATAAAATCCCATCTTTATGTTACACAATTCAAAGAGACATTTCATAGATTAACACATGAATGCAAGTGATGCATCATGGGTAAGTAATCCTGAGAAAAGAGAACTCTGCATCCTTGATATTTAATTTGCTTCTGTACCTGAGCAGCTCACTACCAACCAACACACAGCTGCAAAATGGAACTTAAAAGGAAAAAGCAACCCCAATCATTTCTGAAACCACCAATTTCTAAAAGCCCATTCAAATCCATCTCATGGATTCACATGACAGAAGAATGAATCACTTTTGTGCGTTCATAGCGCACGCTATTAACAATTTTTGACAAATTGGATATATTTTCATCCACTGGTATAAACAGGTGATTTATGATTTTATTCCTCAAATAAAATGTGTGGCTATAAGGATTTCAATTTTAACTTTGATTTGTTTTAAGAGACCTTTCAACATTCTGATTTAAATAAACACATGTGCATTTGAAATTATCACCTCACAGAACATCTTAAAAACACTCGCAGAAAGCTAGATTGCCAACAGCCTGGTTTTATGCTAAAAATTATAAATTAAAAAAATATATGAGTTGTTGGTCTCCAAAACCATTGTCCATTTCAACCTGTTCTCTGATTGAGACCTCAATCCTGCAAAGCCTCAATTTCACAGCTGTGAGCAATCCCATCAAAATCGGTGGAATTACTCAGAGGCTGTAGAGTTAAGCACATACACTCCCTATTCCCTCACCAGACACAGTGGCTTGGCCAGGTTGCAGCCTGTTGGTATTAACTTCTTGCCAGCTCCTCCATTGTATGACCATTCTTCTAGGACAGGGGTCTCAAACTGCTCACAACTAGCATCCCTCAGCTAAGAAAAAACGGTGCCACCCTGCGGGCTATGGACACAAAGACCTGAAAAGTTTCTACTTGGCAGGGATATGAGTAATAAAGTAGAAGGGCTGTGAGCAAGCTGAAATGTACAAGAAACACACACGTGGGGGCTCCTCCTGCCTTTTGCTTCTCGTTTATGGGAAAGGCCCTTCCCTTAACACCTTCCCGGGTCTATGCTCCTATGCACCCTCCTCAACCCAGGGGACTCTCAGCAGCTCCTACACCTGGCCAGGCACTGCCCTCTGCCCTGCTTTATCCCCCCTCCTGGGCCAGCTCCCTGCTACCCATGCCTAGCTCCCTCCCCCGAGCCTGGAGAGCTGCTCAGTCTGTTTGGTCCCTGCAAGCTCCCTCTCCAGCAGGTCCGCTCCTTCTGCCCCCCAGAGCAGGGGCTTGTGCACTCCCCCGGCTCCCTGCCCTTCGCCCGCCCGCTCCGCTCCCCTTTGTGACTGTCTCCCTTGGCTGCGGGGCAGTGCTGCCCCGAGCCTCAGTCCCCTCGCACAGGCTCCCGCTCTGCACCGTGAGGGAGCGGCCTGGCCTCTCTCTACAGGATCCCACAGAGCGACCTCTAGTCTGGGGTGGCAGCCGCACCTGGCAGCCAATCTCAGTCTGGCTCAGCCACACCCTGACTGCGCTGCCAGGAGGGAAACGGGGCGAACGACGCCTCCCCTCCCCTGGTGCCCGACGCCACCGATTGAGAGCGGCTGTTGGAGGGCTCGCTGAGCGTGGGGCTGTGCAGGGGGGCAGCGGGAACTTCTGTGCTTTGCTGTATCAATGTTTTAG